>JASDQU010242221.1:137958-153356 GCA_032191745.1 Picea mariana
CCTATATATACCAAGGAGACATTTTCATTTTGAATCATCTGGTACTTGAACATTTAAGTGGGGTAAAAGGAGGTTGCCCCCTCGAAGAGGCTTATTATCTGAAATTATCTCTTTTTCAAGGCGTTGAGTACTTTTCCTAAGGTTTTTCTATGCTATATTGATGTTTGGTTCTTAATATAGTTCCAAGTCACATACCATCATCAAGGTGAAAACATGGTGTGAACGAGGTTTATTCCAACTTATTAGTGGACCTTATAGTGGAGTGCACCACCTAAGAGAGTGTGCCTAGAAGATAACGAATGTGGAAGTGGACAAGTGGGCAAGATGCATGCAAACCTAACCTTAAAAAATTGTGCAAGCTTAACCTCCTTCTCAACATACGTGTCAAGTCAATAAAATGGTGAATGAATGGCACATGTGAGTGTGAAAAATACTAAATATCCACGGATGAATTGACCTCTCTCTCTCTATATATATATATGTGTGTGTGTGTGTGTGTGTGTGTGTGTGTGTGTGTGTGTGAATTTCCTCAACATGTGTGCCAAAGGGGAGTGCTACCCTCAAGTTGTGTTCCTCATGCACAATAAGTTGTATTAACTAGTGTTTTTTTTTTTAATTGCAACTTAGGGAATGAGGCCTCAATTAAGGTTTAGAACCCAATAAATAAATAGGCCAATAATGTATCACTTGAACCTTAGGTTTGGGTCTGATTAAATAACTGTAAAATATCCCAAACCACTTTGGCATGTTCACACATGGAAAAGATAATTTAGTGAAATATGAGACATGAGAGTTTAATTATGAAGGAAAAACTATATGAAAATGGATGAAAATGGGTCACTTGCACTCTAGGAGTGGGTAAATGATGAAAAATGGGTGTGATATGAAATTTGTCTAGGTAAAATGGAAAGGTAATGATATAATGGATGGTACCTAGGCATAATGATGGCTTGATAGTGAAAGGGGAATTCCATCTAATCAAACTACTAGGAAAGTACATAATCAAGCTAGAGGACACAACAACTAAGAATAAGACTTGAACACATCATACAATGACCAATTGAAAGTAATGAATGGAATGAGATGAGAATAAGATAAAGAAATAATACATTTCTCTACCAATAATCAACCATAGAGTAGAAATTGTAACAAGATGAATATACATAATATGTCATTGAAGCAACTTCCACCAATGATACAAAGCATGACCAATAAATTTGATAAGATGAAGTGATTGAAAAATAAAAAATAAAAAATAAAATGATACCACCTGTCAGGAATAGGATCATGGAGAAATAAAAATAAAACAAATAAAAAATGAATGTAGAAATAAAACACAGAAGAACATAATACAAGAGAGACATTGATATATGTGGTTCACTCGATATGGGCTATGTCCACAGAGAAATAACTAGTCCTTCCTTTATTTCGTCCAACAAAATGAAGGGATAACACTTATAGCACATCCACTGCAACTTCCTCTTCACTTTCTCACAATCTCCTCTCTCGGTCACAATACTCTCTCTCACCATACACAACTGCAATACAATTCCCCCTTAAAAAGAGGGTTTCCTTGTAGGGAAAAAGGTACCAACATAACATCTACCGTTAGATTTGTGACCTAATAATGAATGGTCGAAATTGACTACGAAATTACAATATTTTACAAGGCATTTTTCCAAAAATATATCTTTGGGGGAACTTCCCTCCCTGGACCCCCTGGTGACAATAGTGGGGGGGAAAGCCCCCCCACACCTCCCCTTCAAGAAATGAGATCCAAATGTGGCTGAAATAATACCTTTGAATAAAGAAGATAAATAGGCTCCACAACCAACAACTACCAAGTCATCATGTAAGAATGTCACCTTCCCCTTCGGTTGGCCAAGGGTTAGCTAAACCATGAGGGTAGCCCAAAATAACATGTGCAATAACAAAATGCTCCTATATTTGCAATTGGCACTCAATAAGTCCATGGGTATCATCCTGCAAGGTGTCGTGAAATGGTCCTCAAACACCCCATACAAAATATGATGTAACAACATTGATTGGAGACTCTTCTATTATATTTCACTCTCTTCTTAGAACTTTGCATCCTTGTATTTCAGTATGAAACTAAATCATTCATATAATTCAAGTCCTAGCAGATTTATTTAGTGTCCATTTCCCTCTTTCATATATCATAGACATTGAATAAAAAGGTTGATTGTCGAGCCAACTTGGGAATTGAATTCTATAAAGGTTATTATAGTGCAAAAGGAGGGCCATCAATTCGTGTGTCCTTGCCTTGATAAAATTCACAATTTTCAAGTTTTTGGATGAAGGTGTTGATAGAGAAAAAGTGAAGGCATCAATCCTTGCGCCCCTACTTCAATACAACCCACATTAACTAACTTGATACAACCAATATTAATCAAGCCTTAGTGATGGAGGAAAAGAGGAATAATATGCATGGGCTACATGATGAAATATTAAAGTCTTACTCCCTACCACTTTTGTCATATTACATTTTAATGACATGTGAAAATAATCCCTTGCCTCTTCGATGGAGGACTGTAATGTGGGTGTTGTGGTTTGTTGTTCGCTGGTATGGGTGGTAGACAACTTTGTGGAAGGATTGGCCTAGTGTTGCAACCACCAATGTGCAATGTGCAAATGAGATAAACCACAACTTGCATATGAGGTTGTAACTTTGACCATATAATGGAGCCAATGGCACCAAATGTGGGAAGCAAAATCTTGTAGTTGAATCCCAAGAATGATCAAGGCACATGCTTAGAATCTCTAAGAAAATTCACACCTTACATGCAATGGAAGTAAGGTCGAAGGAGTTTATGAGGGCGCAAGAGCACAAGAACAAAGTGTTGGATGCAAAAATAGAAATGGTGATGTCCAAGGTAGATGACAATGGGTGCTTCTTGAACACGCAGAGAGTTGGCACTTCACATTTTGTTCAAGCTATAGTTAATGAGTTGGATTGGTTAGGGATATCAAGAAAGAGAAGGTTTTAGAAGAGGAGGTTTAGGATATACATCTAGTTCCATATTCTAGACTAGAGGACTTCAAGGATACCCAAATGTCAACAAGTAAATGCAGGAATATGTTCTACATGAATCTACTTTTTAAATCTTCTACTTATAATAGATGTAGTGCAAATTTTTGTTTTTATCGGAACATTATATAAAGCAATATAATAGCCTTAGTAGTTTTAGCAATATTAGACAAGATAAACTAAACTAAATTACTACTTTGAATTTTAACATATCTCGAATTTGAGATATCATTTTTATATTACATACTATTCAATTAAACTATATCATTTTCATAAAAATAGAATAATTATTATTATTAGCTATCTAAAAATATACATATTATACACGAATGCCAGATTAAACTTAATTAATTGATTTTAGATATTATGCGTTTAATTTTTTCTTCAATCTTACTCCAGTTGAATATATGTTTAAATTGAGTAAGCATGGAACTTGCTTGATATATTTAAAAAGTGTGAATACAATAAGTCAATACATGAGAGTTATTATATATATATGTGTGAGAGAGTTGTTTAAAAAAAGAAAAAAATTATACTTAAAATGTATTTATGCATAAGTCAATATATGAGAGTTATTTAAATAAAAAATATTGGAAATATCATGTTAAAACTAATTAATTAATATTGAATGTTATGTATTTAATTTAAATTGAGTAAGTAAGTGAGAACGTTTTTATATATTATATATATATATATATATATATATATATATATATTTATATTTATATATATATATATATATTTATAGTAATATTTGTTTTACTTATGCAATTTGTTCAGAAGATTTTTTTCATTTTTTTATGTATATTTGAAGTCTTTTTTTTCACTTTCCAGAATTAAAAATCATATTTTTCCACATATACGTGCCCTATCAGTTATACAACATGTGTATACGCAAGTTGCACCACTACAGCCCGCGTACATCTAGTTTGGTGTTAAAACTTAAAAATTGTGTCGAGTTTCCATGTCATGTCATGAGATCCATGATCCTTGACCTTCCATATACTGGAAACGTTCCGACTCGGCCCATTCGTTCCATTTGAAGGCTATAAATGGGCCATATCCAAACCGTGGAAAGGGAGAAGAATTCAAATTTTGAGAGAAAAGTTACTCTGGAGAAATTATTCACTTCATATTGAATCTGCATCCCTTTGTCCTTTTAAGTATGAACACATTGTCCAACCCCCAAGCTCTTCCCTCTTTGATGGAGAACCTCATTATCTCTCTTATATGAGCTTGCCTTTGGTGGAGGATTGAAGTGGTGGATGCCCAGCTGGAAGGGACTTAGTTTCTCGGTTCCGACACTGCCAACAAAGAAATTTGTCATTCATACACTTATGTTGATCATATTTTAATAGAAATACTCTTTTTTTGTCCAAAGATTGGTGAGGATCCTGGTGATCACGTCGCTACTTTTCCTCTTTGGTTCTCTTCCAATTTCATTAACAACGATTCTATTTGTTTAATATTGTTTCAACTCACCCTCACGGGGTTGCAACGAAATGGTACATAAAGCTACCAGGGGGAACTTACGGAAATTTTAATTAGATGGTTCTAGTATTTCTCAACCACTTACAGTTGTCGGCTCGTTACAATGCCAGCATAGAAATTTTGTCGGCCCTCCGCCAAGACAAATCCACCCATATCTCGGATCACTTCCAAGAGTGGCGTAGATGGAAGAGGTTGATCAAAGCCTACATTCCTCCAGAGTTCCTGTTGGAATGGTTTCTTAAGTCTTTATTTCCTTATATTTCGAAGGATGTTTCGACATCTGGGGTAACATCTGAAGAGGAAACGATTTTTAAAGCCCAAAAGTTAGATCTCATATATGCTTAGTCTGGGATGTTATATGAAATTCTTCCCGACGCACCGAGGTCAAACTACGACTCTAGAAAAAATCACGGGCCTCATATCGATGGCATTATAGGCTCTGTAAATGTTAAGTTTAGAAACTTGGTGACAAACTAGTTGAAATCATTGTCTCTAAGC
Source organism: Picea mariana (assembly GCA_032191745.1). Lineage (NCBI taxonomy): Eukaryota > Viridiplantae > Streptophyta > Pinopsida > Pinales > Pinaceae > Picea > Picea mariana. The sequence goes on from JASDQU010242221.1 coordinate 142,997, forward strand.
TAGTCTGTAGGAGGAAAATCTTCGTCTGTGTCCTCCACTCTCACTCAGTTGGAGGATGTGCATTATGTACAATCGTCGGCTAACCCAAATGGTAACCAACAACTAGGAGGGAATAAAAGGAAAGGACATGGTAACAATCGTACGGGTGGGAGGAATAATAATAATAATAAACCCAAGGGCAATGTTAACAATGATAGATCGAACAATAATGTTGGTGAGGGAAAGAAAGAGAAGGAGAAGGTGAAGTTTCCTTGCAAGATTTGTATTGATGATCACCTTACCCACTTGTGCCCCAAACTCGAGGAAGCTGCGAGGATTTTATATCAACCACCCGTTGTGTTGACTAATACTTTTTCTCATAATCAACACATGGCCTCGAGATCCTCTAATGCCAAAAATGCGGTGAGTGGGAATCAAAACCCATCGACGCATGAAGGTGACCATCTATGTGTAAATATGGTCAAGTCTCAGATTAATGTAGCCACTTGGTCTCACGATTACCATTCTTCACATGTTGTTCCAGGTCTAGAGTCTCCGCCACCTTCGGAAACGCCTTTGCATATCGAAAAGCCAGAGCCTTTGCCTCATATTCTGAAAGGAGTAATCAAACGATCTATCCACAACCCTAATGCTAGAGCTTCCAAAAACTACTTTATTATCGAAGATATGGGTCAAACACCTTGTGAGATGTCGGCTTTGGAGGTACACCAAACGTGTCCTTCACAAAGGAATTCCTTGTTATCTGTGTTAGGAGCTCTAGACCCCTGTGGCTCTAAGGTTATCAAGTTTGACATCACGGATGTGAAGCCTCACTTGCCTTACCACGTGGCCTTTCAATTCCATGTGGATTACTCAAATTATACCATCAAACATATTGTTATTGATGAAGGTGTTGCAACATGTGTGATATCCCTAACCTGTTGGAAAGCCATTGGCTCTCCAACCCTCTCTCAATCTCTGACTATGTTGACTTCATTTGATGTTTGTTCTTTCCTTCCCCACGATATTCTTCCTACCTTTCCGGTCCAGTTAGGTGGAAATAAAGTGGAGGTGGATGTCGAGGTGGTTGATGCGCCCCTTGACTATAACTTATTACTAGGGCATAACTAGACTTATGCTATGACTACAGTTGTATTGTCCATTTTCAGTACTTTATGTTTTCCTCACGAAGGGAAAATCATGATGATTGATCATCTATCCTTTATGCATGCTAGTCCCAATGCATCGGTTGGACCTTTGATCCCCGTGATCGACAATTATCAGCTGACAACTAAGGATATTGGTGTCAGAATGTATTCCTCCCTTATGGGTACCTTTGACTTTGTGGCACCAATTCATCACATTTATGCCATGTCCAATAGATTTGCTTTGTCAATGAGGTCCATTCCTTTCCGCACTTCATATTTTAACGATCCTTGGACCCTACCTTCCTTGGCCATGTCTTGTGAAGGTCAGTCACATATTGGAATGAAAATGCCACTATCGATGGCAGAGATAGTGTATCAGGCTTTTCTTGACTCTTCTATCGACCCAGATACTTTCTCCTCACAGACGGACAAGGAACATCATGTTCTTCGGCCCATATGGGCCACCTCATCGTCTTTCTCACATGATTGAATCGATGATACTTTACATTCGGATGAAGTGATATTAGAGGCCATGAATGGTTCAGATAGGCTATGGGGTGATATGCATCATCGCTCTTACTTCCTCCCAGAGCTTGTTAGGATCGAACAAGATGATTTTAGATCTACCTTGAGTGATATGGTCGATCACGTTATAGTTCCACTAGATACGCATGACATTTATGCCCAAGGAAACATGTTGAGTTTCTGTCCTACCATCACGATCGACATCTCTCACATTCCTGGTAAAGTTGAAAATGTATATATCAGTGCAGATTGTTCACTTGAAGAAATCCAGTCATTCGCTCAGTCATACGAAAAAGAGGCCAGGAATCGACCCTTGCTTTGAATATGAAATCCCTTCTATTAGACTGATAGTTAAGCTCCTAAATGACACTTCTAATCTCAAAGCACACCCCGTACACCTAGAGAGCCTAGATGAGAAGTGTCGAGATGCCTCTATGACTATTGAAGTGAATAAACGATGTGTCAAGGCCCAATATGATCAGTTTGTTTGTCCTCAATAGTACATTGAGGGTGACTTAGTCCTATTATATGACCAAGCCAAAGAACCACTAGGGGCAGGCAAGTTCAACCCCATGTGGCATGGTCCTTATATCATGCGATGTGTCTTAGAAAAAGGAGCCTATAAATTGGAATATTATGAAGGGAATACCTTGTTTGAGCCCATAAATGGGCTCTACTTGAAAATATATTATGCTTGAGCCCCAATCTTGGGCGTAACTCTTTGTATACTAGTGTATCTTAGTGTATATATCTTTTCCTTTGTGTCATCAGCTTGCTTATCAAGTTTTCCCTTGGTTGGAAGATGTCAACAGAGTCTTCATTTTTCTTAGGATTTGCAGACGGTGCTAGTTGTCATACACAGAACTTGGCTTCCGCCGCTTGGGTCGTTTACTCACCCAAGGGTCAACTGGTGTCTTCAAGTGGAATTTTTCTAGGGCCATCAACGAATAATGTGGTTGAATATAGCGTCGTTATAGATATATTTTGTGATGCCATTTCATATGGTGTTCGATCATTAGAAGTTCGTCTGGACTCCCAGTTAGTAGTATGTCAGTTGAACGACAGTTACCGTGTGTGAGGCCCTAGTCTACTCTGACGATTCCTACGGGTATGAATTTTGGAACGACATTTTGATTTTATAACTTATAATCACATACCTATAAGTTCTAATTATGTATCTGATGCATATGCTAATTATATTTTAGATTAGAATTTGTCACATAAATAAAGTAAAGAAAACAAATTCACCAATGTACACATTGTAATATATAAGTAAAGCCAAAGACCAATCTTTTTTATATTTCATCTCTCCAAAACTATGGTGTCATAGTACAAAACTAGGGCTCACACCCTCAAAATACATACATGTCTAGTAGATACAATGACCATGGCATATACGCATGTGGCACTAGATGCGTATCATGATAACATACAATGACATTTGTGAGACATCGGAAGAGTCGCACCCACGCATGGGGAACACCCACCACCTATCACTGCATAGCCTCCGACAGATCCTCTACTTGAACCATAGGAATCTTGTGTGTCAAACGAGACAGGTTCCCCTGCACCTTTTGAAGCACTCTCTTTGAATCTCCTCTTGTTGGCTCATCTCCTCGGTTCCTTCGATGATTTATTGGGAATCCATCTGGTTGTCGCAGACCCACATCTGCGCAAAAAAGTAATTGTCAATACTAGACACCATCCAAAAATATATATATTTTTTTATTCTCTTTGAAAAAACACAAAAAAATGAAATATATAAAAGTATTTACCTATATCACCATAGGCGGAACCTGATGGAAATGGCATGTCTGGATCTCCTCTGTAGTCAATCCTTGCCTAAGGGTAGTCATCCAGGGATATCACCTGTCGATGCCACGAGAAGAAGAACTCATCATTATAGGGGGTTGGCACCCTACCACGTCCCAACCGCCTCATCACCTCGGTCCACCATGACATGGCTGGATCAGGAGGTCTATGTGGAATGATCTCGACTCTAGGGCTCAATCCTAGAACCCACTCAAAGAAAAAACTACACAAGATAGATGCGAACCAGAAGCTCCTCTTCCTACCTTATTTGCAGTCTGTCAGTTGTCTCTTCATGTTAGCCAGTAGTGAGGTGCACCAATCATACATTGTGGGTCGTAAGCACTCCACTGAGTATAAAATTAGTGGCCTTGATTCCTAGTGAAATGAGGTCGACCCCATGATCCGTGTAAGAATGAGAACAATGATATTCAAACTCAGGTTGTTTATCTCCCTAATGGGGAGTTGGCTCCCTACCTTTTATGTACCTGCAACACAGTGAGGGGCGATGTAATCCTCTATGTTCATGCCACTCCCAGCTCCGAGGGGCGATGTAATCCTCTATGTTCATGCCACTCCCAACTCCCCATGCCTTGAGGTTCACCACCTCACCCCGACGAGACAATCCTGTAAGGAAGTAGATATCCTCGACTTCAATTCTCACTGGTTTCCCATCGAGGTTGAAAGCCTCTGTATCCGGATCCAAAAATTTCACCAGCATTTGGAGCAACCTCACTTGAGTCGTCATTCCTTTGAGAGCCCAAAACTTGTAAAGCCCACATATTTTTAGTGCTAATTGGGCCTCTAGATATCTTTCCACTGCAACATCAACTTCCTCATGCTCTCGTTCTCTCCATTCAAGTACCATACTACAAGAATATATCCATTTTTTGAGTCAAAGCCTTTTAAAAAACAAGTTTCGAACTTGTACACGAGTTTTTTTGGTAACGGTCACATGTAGAACTACATATACATGGGAAGGATTTGCCTTGCCCCATATACATGAGCCGATGAACTACAACCTGTGTACACCATAATTCCTAAGTTGCACCTTAAAAAACTCAAAAAATTGGGACTGATTTGAAATTCTACACCACTAGAAATGAAAAGGAGGGAAATAGTATTTACTTGGTCCAGACGGTTGTCAATTCCATCACTCGTAGTTCCTGCAATCGATACTTGAAGATCGTGGGAAAATTGGTCCAAAATGCACTATTTGGGTAAAATATGAAATGGTATGGTAAAATTGGTTATTTTTACTATTAATAGAAAAAAAATTACCCACTTTACATAATTTTTGCTAATATTTTGGCCTAGTGGACTAATAGTGCAGTGGAAGGAATTGGTTTTGGTGGTTTTGTCCAGGGATTTCTGCGCTTTCTAGCATCATTTCACCTGTTTGTGACTTTGCCAGGTATTTTCTTTAACCAACATATAGGACAAGTCATCACTCCATCTTGCATTTTCGCATTATCCTATGACTGTGATCCATATGCCTTAGGTACGAACCCATTTATTACTAACACAGAACCTCCTTACTGCTACTAAAAGTGTCTGTTGGGTATGTGTTATATTCTTTGCACGAGTAGTAGTGGTTGCATTGTGTCGGGCACGCAGGGGGATTTGAGGGGGGCGAAAGCCCCATGCGTGGGGGTTCGAGGGAAACTCCCCTAAGAATTTATTTTGCCTCAAGAAATGTGTCACATTTTTTCCTCGTTTTTCGTGTTGCCTCAATTTTTGTGTCCATTGTTGGGCGGTTTTTTCAGCACATGGTTTTTTGTCGATGGTTTTCTATTTCCGATTAAGGAATTAGGGTTTTTGACTAATCCAGGTCATTGGGTTAGGGTTTTGGATGCCGTTGGCTCTTATATTTATATTGTATTGTAAACAATGTATCACTATGAATGAATATAGAATATGTTGGTTTTCCCGGTTTGGGTTTCCAGGGGAAAAATCTTTGTGTAATGTTTTTATTTTCCATTGTATATTTTATGTTCTTTTACTGAAAATATGTTTGCAGTAAATATTGTATAAGGTTAAAATTTACATTGTCGTTATTGAATGGTAGAGGCTTACCAAACATGGGTGCCCTAGTTAGAACCTCTATGTCATCTGGTGCCCATGCAAAGATTATTCCATAAAGACTAGAGTCCCTTGTAGCTCCAATATGACTTTGCGTTCGAGCCTCATATTCTTACTCATAAGAATGTTGACCTATACCTATGGGACTCCCACCGAGTCTTGTTTAACTTCTTTTCTGACTCCTTCAAAAAGTGAAAATATTGTTGAGTGAACTTGTCTCTTTCACACTCGTTAATTGGATCTGAAAGGACGTCTATTTGGTGTAAGTTTAACTCTTTTTCGAGCCAAGTAGACTAATTTCAAAAAAGGAATACTCTAGTCAGTAGTGGCTAGAAGATTCTCCTCAGTATTGTTTTATAATTTTTCGGGCCTAGGGGACTAAATTTACGAAAAATGACATTCTTTGAAGTTAAGTTGTAATTGCATCTCATTCTCTTGCTTGTAGTATTGAGCCTATTTATGGTTCCCTCTTTCGCATTATAAGCCTATCACCTCAACAATTTGCATCATCATCCAAGCAGAGCCTTGTTTATATCCTTTGCATCTTGACACCCTGTACCCTAACAGAAAACATTCCCCTGAGTGTCCATGTCCTACATGCACCCCCTTGCATTGAGCATAGGTATGTTCCACTATTGGAACTAGTTTCTTACTTGCAACACTCGATTCCTCCTCTGTATCATAGAATTCATTTGTCTATGCAAAAAAAAAGGGCGGGCGGGAAAGGCATATTATCTCATGTTGGCAGCAGTCGTGTCTCCTTTCAACATAGCACAAACTTTTGAGTCCACTTGTCATACAAAGTTTTGGTTTAGCATGACCTTAGGAAGCTGAGCTTGTTACTTAGATTTTATTTCTTCGACTGTTTACTCTTCTAGTCCCTATGGAGAGTTTGATTGATCCCTCCTACATCACAAAGTTTCATCATTGAGTCTGCGCTGCCAGAGTCCTCCATATGTCTCATGCTCTTCTTCAAAGGATGTCTATAAGCTCGTGTCAGCCATTTCTCAGAACTCTTGACTTTGCATGTCGGCCATACCCTCGGTGTGTCTTAGAATTATGTGAAGTTGCAGTCCTATCGTGCACCCTGGTCTGGGTAGGTAACCTTGAACCCATTAGTTGACATCTCCTCATTGGTCATTGACTGGGGGGTTTCCCTTGTGTTCGAAGGAAATAAATATATTCACACATTGAGATTCGTGCAGTGTCTTTGATGCCATCAGCCTTATTGGTGGTTTCCTCACCTTTGTCTGCAATTTTCATTATTGGCTATTATTCAGAGGGTATTTTTTGTGCACTACTTACATCTGGTGCATGAAAAAAACACACAGGGTCGTTGGTTCGTGAACATGTTCTTCATCTGAGTTCCTCCAAATCATGAATCTATTGCTTTGTACCTCGTGTTGACTGATGAGAGATGCCTTAATACTCTCCTTTCAGCATGTCTCCTTCCATCGACTTCAGCTCATCTATTCTGGAAACGAGGCCTAGAGTCTTGTGAGTACCTAGAGGTTTGTAGTCATCAGTGGAAGGTTCTCTTGCCATCTATATTTGGGAATATATCAATATATCTTGATCGATGGATTCTTCAAGTGTTCGACCTCAACACCTTTATTCGTACTTCTAAAAATGTACTCAGTGTCTTGATACCTACTTTCATTATCGGTAGGTTGTCTCGCATTTGTTAACGGTATACCTTAATGACCGATAATCAAATGAAATCTCACTGTGTTCGACCTCAACTCATTTATTCACATGATGTAGAGTTTCACCTTTGACGGATCGTGTATAAGACTTGAAGACATCAGTTTATAGTCGCAACTTTCCTAAGTTGTTTTTATCTTTCATTGGACCAGTACCTATATGACTTCAGTGATCATGGGAGATCAAATTGTACTCCATTGTATATAGATATCTTCAGATTTATTTTGACACTGGTTCTAACTAGGCCTTGTTCATGACTATGACAACCTATGGCATGTATCTACTTTGTATTTCCTATTCATGTCCATGAACAATTATTTGGTATATTTCCACATGGATCTGCAGTGTAATTCAAACTGGCAGCCATGTGTACAAAGTCATTATGGATTGTAATATTCTCGTGAGCAACTAGTTCATCCAACTGGGTCTCCATTACTCCACTTCTTGGAATTATAATGTATTTTGGCCATCGCAGATACTCCTCTGACCTCACACGGTAGGGGGCATCTATTATAGGAAGTTTTTCCTCACCCCATACAACTTGCTCACAAGGCCTTTTCCATTTCCATATGTAGACTTGAAGTCTCCTTTTTCACTTCCCAAAGCTAAAAATCATATTTTCCCACATATACGCACCCTATCAGTTATACAACATGCGTATACGCAGGTTGCACCACTACAGCCCGCGTACATCTAGTTTGGTGTTAAAAATTAAAAATTGTGTCGGGTTTTCATGTCACGTCACAAGATCCATGATCCTTGACCTTCCATATACTGGAAACGTTCCGACTCGGTCCTTCAGTTCCATTTGAAGGCTATAAATGGGCCATATCCAAATTGTGGAAAGGGAGAAGAATTCAACTTTTGAGAGAAAAGTTACTCTGGAGAAATTATTCATTTCATATTGAGTCTGCATCCCTTTGTCCTTTTAAGTCTGAACACATTGTTCATCCCCCAAGCTCTTCCCTCTTTGACAGAGAACCTCATTGTCTCTCTTATATGAGCTTGCCTTTGGTGGAGGATTGAAGTGGTGGAGGCCCAGCTGGAAGGAACTTAGTTTCTTGGTTATGAGACGTGCCGACACAGAAGTTTTTCATTCATACACTTCTTTTGATCATATTTTAATAGAAATACTCTTTTCTCATCCAATTAATGTCTTGCAAATATTTGAATTGTTAATCCATGGGCATATTTGTTATGAATATTGATGGAGTATTCTATTATATGTGCTAATTTGATATATTATCACCATATGCTTGCGTATCTTGGTTGTTGAGGACAAATTGCAAGTATATAGCTTGGAGTCGAGTGCTCAACGGTGGTCTTCATTGAACGTCTGGACAGGGTAGGCTCTTTATCTTGTCTTGTTAGCATGCTTGTTTATATAGCATACTTGATATTAGAGTTGATTTCTACAGTCATTCTGTCTGTTGTGGTTTACCCCATGCCATAGAGTGATTTTCCTCATAACACACACACACACACACACACACACACACATATATATATATATTATTTTTGAAAAAGATTTAGTTTAAGTGGTTGAGAGATTGAATTGTTATCTTCCTTAGGTTCAAATCCCACTTATGATATATATTTTTTTGGTGAGTTAATTAATGGTACTAAAGTATTATTTTGTTAAACTCGTGTTTTGTGTATCTTTTTGTTAGTTTATATCCCACTTATGATATATTCCTTTTTGGTGAGTTAATTAATGGTACTAAAGTATTATTTTGTTAAACTTGTGTTTTGTGGATCTTTTTGTTAGTTTATATGCATATATATACACACATATTTTTGTAGCATTTTTTTATGGACATTGAAGGTTACTCTAATTTAAGGTTGAGGGGTTTGAGGGATTCTCTATTGTAGGTGACTCTTGCTCCTATCTGAACATCTCCTAAAACTATTTCCCATTCATTTTTGGATGATTCATTACTGCTTACTAATCCTTTTTTAGACTCTTTTGGCATAGTTTGTGTCACTTAAGAGCTGTAATCTATTGCATCCCTCTTATAGAATGTTCTTCAATAATGATCTATTATTGTCATTACTATTTTGAGTGCACTTTAAGTTTCACTTAAGTTGCTTTAACATAATCAAAATTTCAATGATGATACTCATTTATTTGATGATAATATGAAAATTTTGGTTTATATGACTAGTTTTAATATTCAACATTTAACAAAATAATATTGTGTTAATTTCAATAGTGAAGTTGGTGATATGTAAATATTAATTTGGATTTTTTCAAATAGTAAAATGTGAAAAAAACCTATAATTCTTAGATATGTTTTATATGTTTCATGAGAATAAATTTCTTTTAATAAAAAAACATATAATATGTAATATAATGTATAATGATTATGATTTTTACTAGATATGTTTTATATGTTTCAGGAGAATTATAGATATGTTTTATATGTTTCATGAGAATAAATTTATTTTAATGAGAAAACATATTTATGTTATGATATGTAATATAATGATGATGATTTTTACTAGATATGTTTTATATGTGTCATGAGAATACATTTATTTTAATGAATAAACAAATTTATTTTATGATATGTAATGTAATGATGATTATTTTTAATTGCTAATTTCTTTTAATAAAAAAACATATTTCTTTATGATATGTAATATAATGTATCTTTTATGATATGTAATATAATGTATAATGATGATGATTTTTACTAAATATATTTCACTAGAATACATTTATTTTAATGAATAAACAAATTTATTTATTTTAATGAATAAACAAATTTATTTTATGATATGTAATATAATGATGATGAATTTTAATTGCTAATTTTTTTTATTTTTTTTAAATACAATATAATTAATATGATTACTTGTTATATATATTTTTTTCACTTTTTTAATATATAAATTTGATGATATGAAATCTTATATAAAATTAAAGAGTTAAAATGTCTAATTTTTTCTCAAATCTTTTGATTATGTAAAATTTCATATATAATTTTGATTTGATAATGTGAAACCAATTAAAGATTATAGTTTTTTTCCAAACCTTTGATCATGTAAAACCCCACATGCACTTTGAAGCTTTCCACTTGTATTTATTTATTTAAAGAATTAAAGTTTCT
>JASDQU010242221.1:171538-186000 GCA_032191745.1 Picea mariana
CAGCAAAATTTCAGAAATCATCTAATTTTTCAGTGGAAACCATTAAAAATCTCAACTTCCTGTTGAAGTTGAGGCCGGTCTAAGGTTTTCACATAGTTGAATTGGTATGGAGTTTAAAAGATTTGGTGAACTGTAACATTCATTGGAGATTTGGTGAACTGTAAAATTCATTGGGGATATCGAGGAAATAATTGGTTATTAATAATGGGCACAGAGATCAGTGGTTGAGGGCTTAAGTGGAGATGATTTTGACATTTAGAACGTTCACGGATTCCTATCTACTCAGGATGGAGTTGGGAAGTTGGTAGTTGGTGAAAAGGAGTTCCAAAAATGATAGGATGATAAATAAGAGTCAGTGCTGACTTTTGCAGATGCAGTTCTACTTTGAGTCTATGAATATGACAGTATCCTAATCTGACAATATCTTAATCTGAGTTTTATGTTTAAAAAGAGTGTAGTTTAAACGTTTTATCTTTTAATTATTTTTTAGCGTAGTTTAAATGTTTTATCTTTCAGACAATATCTTAATCTGAGTTTTATGTTTAAAAAGAGTGTAGTTTAAACGTTTTATCTTTTAATTATTTTTTAGCTTAGTTTAAACGTTTTATCTTTCAGATAATATCTTAATCTGAGTTTTATGTTTAAAAAGAATGTAGTTTAAACGTTTTATCTTTTAATTATTTTTTACCTTTGTTTAAACGTTCTATCTTTCCGATATCTTAATCTGAATTTTATGTTTAAAAAAAGTGTAGTTTAAACATTTTACCTTTTAATTATTTTTTAGGGTAGTTTAAACTTTCTATCTTTCCAGTTTTATTGTTCCAATTGTTCCATAAACTCCAGTCTTTATAGCATATTCTTATATGTTAACGTCTGGTCATGACACCACCCCGGTGTGGAATTTGATGCGCCATTGAAAACATGAAAAAGTGGGGTCAGGGATGTAGAATCCACCTTTGAGGAGCACAACTTAATAACAGAATCGTAGGTAATGACTACTTCCAGGGTGAAACTTTAAAGGCACCTGCACACTGTTATAGCTTTATTTGTAGAATATACAAAAATATAATGCACTTGTATGTGTGATTGAGGTTAAGTTTATTCAGTTTTGAGAAAAACTTTTGACTCAGTTAAGATTTTTTTTAAATGTAATTTGAACTAGTAATCTGTAATATTTTAATTGAACTACATTCTGAATAAGTAGTTGTGTATAATATTGATGTATTTTTTCTGACTACAAATGTTAATCAATTTAATATAAATTTAGTTATTATACTTTAATATAATAAGTTGTTGTTTTTTTTTCGTTTGCCGTCAAAATCACTCGCACCCGGCCTGAGTCACACCAACCCTTAACATGGTTGGATTTTTTGTCCCCGCAGGTTTCGAACCGGTGACTTTAACATCACGGAGTGGCTTAACAACACACTCCGTCACCGACTGTCCTACACCTCGGGGACATATAATAAGTTGTTGTTATGATAAATACAATTTATTATTATATTTTAGAACAATGAGTTATTGTTTTGATAAAAATACATTTCATTATTATGTTGTAGAAGCTTTTATACAATTTTTTAGTCAATAATTAATGTTGTTTTACATTCTAGTTTAGTAGTGGAAAGTGCAATAGTGGCATGTTTTTCACTCTACCATGCAATGGTTTTAGGTGATATCTCTAATGTTATACGATATATACATGTTGAAAAATATGCTAATCACTTTTAGCACTAATGGAGAATGTGTGGTTTTGGAACATTTTTTTTTTTAAGATTTAAGTATGTCTCGAAACACCCCAAGGGGGGGCATCTCTATCCTAGGGTGCCTATCCTTCTATCCAAGCCATAACATGCCACATGTCCTTGGTGAGGATTGAACCCAGGTGGAGAGGAATTAATTCCCTCCTTGCTACTAGTGCTAAGACCCTTGGATGTGGTTTATGCACATAGATTTGGTACATGGTTTTGGGTACATGAATTTGTAGTCCATCATTTGTGCCATGAGAACTCTTTTTTTCTATATCTCGTTATATTGTTGTAGTGTATGTAGTGTGAGGGAAGTGAGTAATATATTTTGAGAAAATATCTTGGTGCTAATAGAAAGATTGCACTAGATGTAATACATTGTATTATTGTTGTGTCATGCACAATACATTTTATTGTGGTTATCCATAGGACCTAGTTAATCTCTGATGTAGAATGGTGAATGTTTTGTTTATCTCTTCTCTCTTATGTTGTTCTTTATCTCTATGCCTTGTGAATTAATTCACTATTCATTAATTTTCTATTAGAAATCCTATTTCACTATTATATTATATTTTGGTGTAGATCTCAAAGTTAACAATGTGTATCAAAGCTATAGTGGGCTTTGTGTTGTAGTGGGTTTTTGTATGGCATGGAATTCTTAGGTTTGGCCATGGGATTTTTTCCAATTGTCATTGTTGGACTTAGAAGCTTGGAGTTTGACAACTATTATTATTGTGAGAGGAGATGCACATAGATCAACTGGATATTAGTGGCTAAATAAAGGTTTTAGAAGGAAATCTTGGTTTATCTCCATTTCAAAAGAATTTTAGGTTGTAAAAATTGGTGGTTGGACATATTTGTCATTGGGGAGTGTAGTTGAGAACATGTTTAAGGAGCAAAAGAAATGGCATTTACAAATTCAAGCACCAGAGTGTAGAGTGCATAAGTTTGTAGGACATAATTTTAACTTGTGGAAGATCAAGATGGAGCTAGTTATTGAGCTATGGGATCCTTTTGTTAATGTTTCTTGTAATAAGTCATAAAACACCTCTAAAATTGATTGGAATAAAATTGAAAAGAAGGCTAGGGTTGCTATAAAATTGTGTCTTTTTTATTCAATTCTCATGAATGTTTAGGATGCAGATTTAACAAAATCCTTGTTGAACAAGTTCCAATCTCTATGTGAGGCAAATTTCCCAGTTAATAATATATTTTTAAGAAGGATGTTTTATAACCTACAAATGAAGGAGTGTGATAATATGGTCGAATATCATAATTCCTTCAACTCACTTGTAAATTAGTTTGAATCCATTGTAAGGAAAGTAGTAAGTGGGGAGAAGAGATGCATGATCCTGATTGGTCTCCTAGATTCATGAGAGAGTCTTATAGTAGTTATATATGGGGTTGCAAAATATAATCAACTCAAGTTTGATGATATTGTGCCCAACTTTTGTAAGAAGAGATGATTGAATTTACTCACAATACTAAAGTCTTGTTTTCAAGAGGTCATTATAAAGAGTAGAAAGATGGGAGATCTAGTGGGAGCGGTAGATCCAACTCAAGGTATTTATCTGTGAATAGAGGAAGGAAGAAGAGGAAAATAATTTATTGGAAGTTCCATTAAAAGGGGCACACTAAAAAAGAATGCACGTTGTACAAAGATTCCAAAGAAGAATAAAAAGATTGTGATCTCATGCTTTCCATAGGTGAGGAAGAAGATGGAAGTATTTACTTGCCTTCCTCAAGTCATTATGTTGTTATAAAGAATAATATTTTCTTGTGGACTTGGGTGTCTCTTTTAACATGACATTCCATAGAKAAWATTTTGTGGACTATGAAGAAATAGATGTTGGCAAGGTGTTATTGGGTGACATTTTTAGTTGCAATGTTGTAGGTATTAGATGAATAACGATCATGTTTATGGATGGAAGATCAATGGTTTTTCCTAATATGAGGCATTTTCCATGCCTCAAGATGAATCTAATCTCATTAAGCCAAAGCATTGATGCAAGGGTTGGTGTAATATTCATGAGAAGATTGTTCAAATTGGTATGTGGTGCCTTGATCTTGGCAACAGGAAAAGTATTTTGTATAAGATGGATGTCACTATTTGCTTGAGTGGGAATGGAGACATTGTTTATGTGGAGGTAATCAACAAATATTCCAAGGGATCAACTTGAAGATAAACAAGTCTCATGCTTTGGCATCACCAGTTTGAGCATATTGGTGAGAACAATTGAAAACATTGAGCAATGATGAGATTGTTAGAGAATTCCATAAATATATGAATGAATCTTTAGAATCTACGTAAATTATGTCTTTGGGGAGCATAAAAGAGAAAAAAATTCTTAAGTGAACATAAGGCACAAGGTATTATTTATTTGATTCATCCCAATATATGTGGGCCATTCAAAGTTGCATCCTTGGGAGGTGCCAAATATCTTAAAACTTTTATTGATGATCACTAGATAGGAAATCTTGGACACATGTTATGAGGAGAAAAAGTGATGTATTAGAGGATTTCAATAAGTTTGTGGCCCAAGTGGAAGCACTAACAAAAGAAAAGGTAAAGGCCTTAAGAAGTGATAATGGGGGAGAATATTGTTCCAAAAAAATTGAGTAGTTTTTCAAAATGCACGACATTGTAAGGAAAAAAACCACCCCATACAGTTCTCAACATAATGGCATTGTTGAAAGGTTCAACTAGACCCTCTTAGAGAGACCAAGGAGCACGGTGGTTGATATAAATATCAACATTGAAGTGGTTTGGGGTTGAGGCAATTGCAAAAACTAGTAATCTACTGAGTAGGTCTCCCTCTACTATCTTAGGGGACAAAATTTTAGAATATACATGGATTGGAAGCAAGCCTCATGTTGGACACCTAATGGTGTTTGGATGTGAGGCATACATGCACATTCCAAAGGAAAATAAAATAAAATTGGATCCAGACATTGTTTAGTGTATCTTTATTGGGTATATAGATGGAGTCAAGGGGTATACTATATGGATTCCTTCTAAACATAGAATTGTGCGCCATAATCATGATAATTTTCAAGGAAGACAATTTGAAGATTCAAGAGATAATATGAAGAAAACGCCATAGAAAAGGTAATCTTTGAGGGGAAACTTGAGATTAGTATTCCTTTGCACGGATTGAATGAAGAAAATAAACAAGATACACTTCCACACCAAGATGAACGAGTGCATGAATCAGTAGCACCAGAAAGCTTAGGACAATGGGATGAATATTAGCCTAGAAATGATACTTTTGATCAAGAGCTAATGAGGTGACTCCAACAAAGAAGAATGCTAGACTTGTATGGGTACTATTTTGTGTATTTTTTTCTACTTTTGTCTAATTTCGGTTGAATAAGAGCCTACTATTATTGAGAAGTCCCTCAACGATGATGAAAGCCATCGTTGGAGGATGGAAATAATGGAGGAGATGAAGGATTTTGAAAAGAACAATAATTGGTGTTTACATGAGCTTCATTCTCTAGAAGAAAAGACATAGGATATAAAAAGGTGTTTAAGAATACATTTAGGGCTAATGAGAGTGTTGAAAAATACAAGGCCTGATTGGTAACTTGTCAAGTCAGACATTGGCATAAAACATAACTCCACAGATGTGATTTGCATTAACATGATAGGTGAATAAATACAAAGAAAATTCCTATTGATATTACATAACGGATGACACTTCCTATCATCTACAACTCTTCATATTTACACTAATGTTACAATAATGCAATCCCAAGGATTACGTGTCCAAAATCCCCCCTCTTAATCTAAAGGGATGTGTGTGAGTCCAAGCATCATTATGAATTTTTCAATTTTTTCTCTTCCAATCACTTTGGTGAAGATGTTCGAATTTTCTCATTTGTGGAACAATATATCAAGTGAATAGTATTTACCTCTACATGATATCGAATCAAGTGATACTTTGTGTTGATGTGCTTAGTTTGATCATGGAATATGGGATTCTTGGCCAACTTGATTGCATGAGTATTTTCAACTAGAAGAGGGGTAGAGTTCACTTGTTTTTCCTGCAAATATTCAAGTATTTTCCCGAGCCACACAATATCCTTCATTGCTTCTGCAATATCCACATATTCTGCCTCTATTATGGAATCTACTAGAACTAATTATTTGCGTGATCTCTAGGAGATAGTTGTTGATCCAAGACTCGTGAGATAGCATGAAGTTGATACTCCATTTTCCTTATCCCCAACAAAGTTTGAATCATAATATCCAATTAGGTTGAAATCATCTACCTTAGAGTACCTGAGTCCAAAATCTTGAGTTCCTTTCAAGTGTTTTTGAACTCTTTTTGTAATAGACCAATGTCCTTCACAAGGATTTTTCATGAACCTGGAAAGAATCCCAACAACAAATGAAATGGTTGGTCTGGTGGTAGTAAGACAGATAATACTTCACACAAGTTGTCTATACTTGGTTGCATCCTTAAATTCATTCCCTTGGTTTGATGTGACTTTCAATTTCCGTTCCATTGGAGTAGAAATATGATTGCACTCAATCATGCCAAACTTGTTCAATAGTTCTCCAATGTACTTCTTCTGGGAGATGAATATGAACCTTGGATTTTGAATCACCTCAATTCCTAAATAGTAGTGAAGATGTCCCAAATATGTCATCTTGAATCCTTTCTTCAACTCTTTCTTTATGGATGCAATGTAGCTCTCATTGTTCCTTGTTATCAACAAATCATATACATATACTACAAGATATACTACAATTTTTCCATATTTCTTGACAAACAAAGTTGCATCGTCAAGATTGAAATGCTTTAAATTAAATTTTAGATGATGCTCAATCAACTTTTCATACCATGCTCGCAATGCTTGTTTCAAGACATATTAGGATTTGATGAGATTTCATACCTTATGTTCTTGTCTCTTCACAACAAATCCTTTTGGTTGAGACATGAAAACATTCTCTTTCAAGTCTCCATTCAAGAAAGCAGTATTCACATCCATTTGATGAATTTTCCACCCATTTTGTGTTTCCATGGAAAATATAGTACAGATGGTAGCCCATTTTGATGTGGGGGAAAAAGTCTCCTCATAATCAACACCTTCTTTCTATGCAAATCCTTTTTCCACGAGCTTTTCTTTGTGCTTATCAAGTGAGCCATTTAATTTGTACTTGTTCTTGAATGCCCACTTGCAATCGATTGGTTTGTTTCTGAATGGAGGATCCACTAACTTCCATGTCCCATTCTTGATGAGAGCATCATATTCTTTCTACATGGATTCTTTCCATTCATCATGAGAAGTTTATTCTTTAAAGGAAGTCGGTTCAAGGTTAGTAGATAAAATCAACTCACAATCATATGAAACATCCATGTCATATGCATCACCTGAGTTTGAATTATCTACATTACCTCCTTCTTATCTTGAGGACATTCTGATCCTTGTCTTTCCAACCTCATTAGGATGAACACTCTCAAGTGTTTTTGTGAGCCATTTTGGTGGAGCTTTTTGAGATGGTCTAGGTTGTTCAGTTGATTGAGATGGTGTTGAGTTCTCATCAAGCCTTAGATTTTCAATCCTCTCGATCACATCATCCAAATGAACTTCAGGTTCTGATGAAGTGGCAAGAACTTCTTCATGTGTGGAATATAGTGCTTCAAAAGGAGATTACAGAGATTGACCCAAGATAGGGATCCCCCCTTCAAGATGTGGAATCTCATCATCAAATTTATGATATGTTTTTACACGAGTGAATATGTCTAGACAATCAAAATGCCTCTCTACAATTTCTTCTTTCTTGGAGGATTCAAGAAAGATTACATCTTTGGAAATGATGAATTTCTTGTTTGTCTCATCATAAATACGATACACCTTGGTGGTATTTGAGTACCCCAAGAATATTCACTTCAACTCCTTGCATCAAGCTTGCTTCTATGCTCCTTAGGAATCAAGGCATAGCAGGTGGAACCAAAGAACTTGAGATGCCTCACCAAAGGAATGTGACCATACCACATTTCATAAGGAGTATTTTTCTAAGAGAATGATATGGACACCTATTTTTGACATAAACTGCATCATCCCAAAACATCAATTTTACATTCTTGAAAAATATCATGGAACAAACCATATTTAGGAGTGTCCTATTCATTCTTTCAGCTACACCATTTTGTTGAGGATTGTATGGAAGTATGGTTTGATGCTTGATACCATGTTGGAGACCATAACTTCCAAATTCATTAGATGTATATTCTTTTCCATTATCACAGTGAAGAGAGCCAATACAATACTGAGCTTCATTTTGAATTCATATATGCAAATTTTTAAATGTTTCAAAAGCTTGTGATTTTTCTTTCAAAAAGTACACCCAACACATCCTGGTGTAATCATCAATAAAAGACATGATATATTTATTTCCATTTGCAGAAGGAACATGCATGGGGCCACACGAATAAGAGTGAATCAACTCAATTTTTCTACATGCTCTGGAAGTAGAATCATGAAATGGTTGTTTTCTATGCTTTCCAAGGATACAAGCATCACATTGCTTTAATTTCCTAGGAATAGTAGGCAAACCAGAAACACCATTATTTCTCAATAAAAAAAGACTGTCATAATTGATATGGCCAAATCTAGCATGCCACAAAAGACTAGATGAAATTATACCTTCACTATGATGAGAGGCGTATGCAACATTTTCTGTATCGAAAAATGTCCCATTTAGCTTCAACAATCTTCCATCTTCCATTCCGGTCATAACAAGCATGTTATCAAAATCCTTTCTTATTTTAACTTTGTCACTGATCATATGAACATAGCGGCCTTGCTTTCTGATGTGCACAAGGGAAAACAATATCCTTTGTAGCTCATGAAGATAGAGCACATTATGCAGAAGAAAATATGAGAATCCAGGCAAATTAAGTCTGATGGTGTCTGTTCCCGAGGGTTTGAGACTAGACTTATCTACAAAATACACTATGCCATCTACATTGTCATTGAAGTCTTTGAATAAGTCTCTTCGGAATGTCATGTGAGAGGTTATGCCTATGTCAAGAAGCCATGCATCTTTCCAAGGAGTATATGAAGTGTTAAATAAGTCTTTTGTTACTCCTATATTGCAATGGGAAACAATGTAATGGGAAGATTCAAGTGGATTACCTTTCGTTGGTTTTGAAGTTTTACCTCTGTTCTCTTTCTTATTATGTCTTTCTTATTTGATCTTGTCCCATGGAATTCTATTGTCATTTGCTTCATGTGACCCATTCGTTTTGCAACAAGTACAATAAAGAATGGATCTATCACCTTGGTTGTGTCTAGCCCCCCTTCCTCTGAAACTCTTTATTCCATGTCCATGTCCTCTTCTGTCACTTTCTCCTCTAGAAGAATCATGTGGTTTACTCTTCTCTTTCTGAGAAAGGTACATTGTCTCTCCAGTTGAAGGGGTTGATTTCTTTCCAAAGGATTTCTCACGTCCTACAACTTTCCCCACTAGCTTGTCAAATGCAATAGATTTCATTTGACCACTTTCTTGTAGCAATTCAAGGTAGTGAGAATATGTAGGGTAGAGAGCCTTAATTAATGCTATAAGAGGAATATTTATCTTCACTCCAATGGCCTCAATTTCATGCATTATAGATTTTATTTATGAAGCTAAAGAGATAGGGTCATCATTCTTCAACTCTAGGTTGAAGAAATTCACCATAAGTTGTATGAATTTCAGTTTGGAGTGTCTGTCATACAAGTCATTCAATCTCTTCAAGGTGCCATAGGAATCATTAATAGAAGCAATATGATGACTCACCTCCTCACTTATTGTTGCAAAGTTCACAACATATTCCTTATGGTATTTTCCCTTCCACATGGCACGTTCTTTGTTTGATGTTGGAACGAATGGTCTACTCCTTGGTCTGCTAATCTTCAAATTTGATTATGAGGTAGTAGATTCAAAGTATGATTTTGTTTCTTCTTTATTGATTTTTCTATCAGGGACTACTATTGCTTCGCAAATGCCTTTCCATAGATCATTGAAGATCAATGCGCTTTTGATATTCTTGTACCATTCTTTGTAGTTTTCTTTTCCAATCAGCACCACATCAACAATGGAGATGAGAGAATGAATTTTCTTCTTCCTTCATGCACACATAGCAAGGTAATACAATGTTGTTGCACCAAGAATGTTTATGTCTTTCTAGTCCACCAAGAAAACAATGGATGGAACATCACTGTTAGATAGCATCTTGGAGATAATCCCATATTCTTCTCCAGAAATAAATAAATAGCATGCATAAACGTTTTCCAGCTACATGAGACTAGTTAGGGAGATGTGTGGATCGATGGTCATGGGAGATGGTAGGTACGTACAATCAACATACCGATTGTGAGCTTAGAAACTTTGATTTAACATGGTATTTTAGTGAGGTCTAACACTAACATCTGGGATAGATCATTTATCTTCCTTGGTATGATAGTCACTTTGTGATTACTACCAAATTTGGGTCTTCCTTGTGTATTTTCAGTAACATCTCATGACATCATTACCTCGGCCTTTATTGAAGTCAAACACATATTGGAAATCTTGATTTTTTTTTTTTTTATGGTTGGGACAAAGAAATGCATATTAGTAAACATAATTCTATAGTTTGGGGAGAGGCAATGCGATTTTAAGGGAATATGGGCTATACCATAGGTCTATGCAATGGATGGGCTATACTAGAGGTTCCACTTGGATATTTGTTGGTTGATATACGTTTGTGGATACCAGAGGTGTGTAATGGATCGAGTTATACTAGGTTCCACTTGGAAGAGGTCGGTCGCTCAGTCGGTGAAGAAGCATAACACATGGGTGAGAAAATGATGGAGCAGTGGTCGTGAGGAATTTATTGAGGTCGAAGAGATCCATCCAAAATATTGCAGAGAGAAAGGGTCGTTGTTGGAATGCGCAGAAATTAGGGTTTAGTTGCAACATAAACTAGGGTTTACATGAGTGTTTTCAAGGACCAATTGCACAAAGAACCACAAGACTGAGAGAAATGATGTAGAGAAACCCTAGTGTGTACAATCAACATAAATCGATCAGAGAATCAACTAAAGAGATTGATGGGAAGGTAGATGGACATGCAAGAATCATGAGGCATTTTCTGCACGTGAGGAAGGAAGAAAACACCAAGGGAAATCATGGAGTTACCTCTGATACCATTGTCAGTTCAGGCATGGACAGAAAACATAACTCCACTGATGTGATTTACAATAACATTATAGGTAAATAAATACAAAGAAAATGGTTGTTGTTCTTCCATAACGAATGGTACTTCCTATCACCTATGACTCTTCGTATTTACACCAATGTTACAATAACACAATCCCAAGGATTATGTTTCCAACATAACTAAATGATACTCCCAAGTGGATGGAGTATATTATCAAAGAACTTTCTCCCTAATGCCTACGATAGTCTTTATTAAGATACTACTATCATTGGCAACAACATGGGTTTTGGAACTTAGTAGAACAAATGGATGTGAAAACAAACATTCTTTCATGGAAATCTCAAAAAAGATATTTATATGAAGCAACAAACAAGTTTTGTTGTAGAGGGAAAATAAAACATGGTGTGTAATCGAAATTTGTCCTTGTATGGATTTAAACAATGTCCAAGGGAATATATCAAGCACATATATGATTGGCCAAGGTTTTCAAAGAAGTGATGTTAAACATCATATCTACATCAAGAATGAAGGAAAACATTTTATTATTCTTGTCCTATATGTAGATAACATTCTTCTTTCAATGACAACAAAGAAAGTGTTAAGGTCACTAAGGGCCAATTGAATAAGGAGTTTGATATGAAAAAATTAGATGTTATATGATTGGAATTGAAGTGAAAATGCACTATTTGAGTAGAAAATTTTGGTTGAGCCCAAAGGAAGTAAATTCATGGGATACTTTAACAATTTCCAAGGATGCACTGTAAGCCTATGTGAACTCCTTCTTTCGTGGGAATCAAGTTGTTAAAAAAAAGTATTTGTAGACAATTAAAGAGGAGGAAGAGATGGTAATGAAACAATTTTCCACTGGGGCATTAAGATCACTTATGTATGTTATGATATGAATTAGAACGAACATTACACAAGCAGTGGGAATGGTAGGTAGGTTCATGGCTAAACTTGAGAGGCAACATTGGATTGTTGTAAAGAGAATTATGAGATACCTATACATTTTTTCTATTTTATGAAGGAAATAAGGGTGTTGAAATAAGAGTTTCGGATTTTCATGGATATATGATGTAAATGATAGAAAGTATACCAGTGCCTCTGTCTTTACCTTGTTTGGAGGAGGAATCATCTCAATGAACAAAAGGTAAAATGTTATGGCCTTATTTAGTATGATGTAAAATACATACCTCTTATCGAGACCTTCAAAAGCGATATGGTTAAGGAGGTTATGTGAAGACTTTGGATTGAAGCAAGGCGGATTGTTGTTCATTGTGACAACCAAGGCGCTATAACTTTATCTAATAACATACATTCCATGCAAGTAGAACACATATAGAAGTTACATACCATTTTGTGAGAAAAATAGTAGATAGAGACATAGTTGCTATCTTGAAGTAATGTAGCACAAACTAAAATGTTCCACATACCTTGACAAAATTAGTGAATGGAGATAAATTCAATTGTTGTGCAAGGATTCCACTAGAGTAGTACCCTCAAAAAATATGTCATTACCTTTCCAACTAATGAATAATGGGTGGTTTTAGCACATGGTTTATGCACATAGATTTGACACATGGTTTTGGATACACATATTTGTAACTCATAGTTTGTGTTATGATAAATCTCTCTATGTTTCATTATATGGTTGTAGTGTGTACAAGAAGTGGTACGGTATCCAAGTGACTGAAGTTCATTGAAGGATTGTATTGTCATGTAATACATTTCACTATGCAACATAAAGTTTATTATGGTCATCTATATAGCCTAATCCATCTCTTATCTCATTAAAGTAAAGCATGCTATAAAAAAAAATGTGATATAGCCTAATCTATCTCTTATCTCATTAAAGTAAAGCATGCTATTAAAAAAATGTGAAAAATGAAGGACAGCATAATGTGAAAAATGAAGGACAACATAATTAATGAGTAGGGTCTGGGATTTTTTTTATTTTACATGTAAAGTGTGGAAATAAACATTATATTTAGTTTGAACACAAAGGTGAAGGTGAAAATGGACAAAGTTAAGGGTTGTCGTCACTAATGAATATCTTACTCACTGGTAAAAAAAAACACAAATCAATTAATAAGATGATACTTGCATGTTTCATGAACTCCTACTTAAATGTACAAGTAAAAGAAAAAGTGATAAATAGAAAAAGATGATGCTTGCATGTTTCATGAACTCTTGCTTAAATGTACAAACAAAAGAAAAAGTGATAAATAGAAAACCTACTCATGATAAAGTGATAAAATCTCACAAGACTCATGCAATCACTAAAAGTAAGAAAATGGATAATTTTTTTAATCACTCTATTTTATTTACCATTAATTAATATTTATTTATTATAATAAAGATTTAACATTTATTCATAACATAACATTGATAGAGATATACCACTAAAATGAACTCCCTTTCCATTCGCTACTTCATGATACTAAACATTCGCTTCATGATACTAAACTCTTGATAGATGAGATTATTCGAATTAAGACAAGAACTTAAGTCATATGATTCCATCAAATACTAGAGTTATTATTAATTATTAATGAAAGAAAAATTCAGTTATAATTAATTATTAATGATAGGAAGTTTCATAATTACATAATGTTTTTTTTTATTAAAAATTAAATAAAGTTATTTGAATCAAGACAAAATACTGAGGTCATATGATCTCATCAAATGAGAAAAGAAAGTAATTACCCATGATTGAAATTTCAATGGTCCTCAATTAGTTTGTTCATTGAATTAAATGCAAAGTAAAAAACTAAATGCAAATAGTAAGAAAAAATATAATTCATAATATAATTTATATTTAATAAATAGAAAATCAATTATAATTTATTCAAATGTAGATATAGCCATGTCAATCATTTATATATAGTTGGTAATGTAGTTGGTATCAAGTACATTTCCAATTAATCACTGAGATGTGAAGTAGTTGGGATTAATGAAGTTGCCAATTAATCATTGAGATGTATATATAGTTGTGTAGCTTGTATCAATTAGATTGACAATTAGTTATTTAGATGTAGATATAGCTTTATAGCAGGGTATCAACTGAGTGAATTGACAATTAATCATGTAAATGTAAATAATAAATTTAATATGAAATATATTTCTTACATCTATTTCTTACATATCGAGTAATACATAATTTTGAGTAAAGAGTAATGTTATCTCCGATTTTTAGGGATAACTAGGAGATCATGTCTCGAGGCCCACAGGTCCTAGACATGGAGTACCGAGAGCAGGATTGACTTGAGCATGGCCCTGGAGGGCCCATCCTTTTCTTCTTCCATCAGCTTTGTCTTGTCAGCAACAACATCCATCACCATCAGCTTGGTCTTGTATCGGAAGAGGTTCTTGCTCCATGAGGTAATTGGTCCAAGTATCATGGTATGTGTCACTTTTGATCATTAAAACCTTTAAATATATGCATCTGATTCCTTTTATCTCTAACAACTGCTTGGATCTTACATTAGCCCACTTGACCATGCTTGGGGAAATTGACAGG
>JASDQU010242222.1:74562-86494 GCA_032191745.1 Picea mariana
AAAAATAGAAATTCACTCATTTGTGGAGGGGAATTAGTTAGCTGTTGAGATTATCTGTTTTGGAAGTCAAAATTAGAGGACAAGGTGAGATTGAGAGTAAGAGATTGATTGAGGGAGAATACCTTATGCGTAGGGAATAAAACCAAAAGACTAGATGAATTTGTTTTTTTTTACCAGACATTTCTTTGTGAATGATTGAATATAGATGCGAGTTTTATTCTTCTGTGGAGGTAATTTATAAATATTCATTTGCAGTATAACTGTTATTATTTTAAGCAAAGTTCATGGTTTTCTTTTGTGAAAAAATCTCTGCCCTATACCTAAACAAATTTCTCTCGTGTGTCTATACCTGTTCTGCGTGTGGATGCAGGAGTTCTACCAACTATAGAAGGTTGAATCTCATCCTGTTGAGAAATCAATGTATTATTATCGAGTTCAGGGTTTACTGTGTGTAGTCATCGATACACAGTGGTATTATTGTGTTAAATGAGATTGAACGGTTGAGATTGCATTTTACTTTGTAATCTGAGATTGACAGTCCTGGACACATATTGCAGTCGGAGTAACTAGATAGTTAAGAAGAGTTGGGTTATGCGATGGAAATACCTTGGGGTTTATGGTATTGAATATGTCGACATGTGGTTGGATATCTCTCTCCGAGATTTGTTTTGAATACCACTCAACCCTGAGTGCGATAGGCTCCAAAACCTGGTATTATGGTCACATGTGCTAAAGCGCAGACTTATGTCAAATGTTCAGGTCCTAAAAAATTAAGTTATGTCTTAATTATAGTTGGTGGAGTATCTATAACTATAGTGAGAAATCCAAATTTGGCTAGGACTCCAAAGTTAGTGAAACTAACCATTTTTGACACACTGTGAAATATTTGGTCTACTTACATTCTTGCCACCAATTTTTGGTATCAGAGAGAGGACTTGCTTAGCAAAACAGAGAAAGGACATGGTTGTCTGAATTGGCAGAGCTCGAGGTCGTGGCAGAGGCTGACCAACAACAAATGCAGAGATTAAGGAACTAAGAGCACGTCTAGAAGCTATGGAGTTGGGAAAACAAAGAGATCCAGAGGTAGGGGATGTGAGTGAGACTGAAGAAGAGGAACAAGGAGAAGAAGCAGCACCCATGCAAGAAACACCTGAATTAATATATTTTCTATCAATTCTAGGAGCAACTTCGAGGCCAAAACCTGAGTTTCCTACCTATGAAAGAAGCCTCAATGTTGAACATCTCATTGATTGGATTAGTGAGTTAGAGAAGAACTTTGAGTATGATGAGATCGAAGAGAACAAAAAGATCAGATTAGTAGTGACAAGATTGAAAAGGCATGCATCCCTATGGTGGGATAGTGTACAAGTTGAGAGAAGAAGAAAGAGCAAGCCATTGATCAAGAGATAGGATAGTATGGTGGGCAAGATGAAGGCCAAGTTCTTACCCAAGGATTACCAGCTGACTCTGTATAGGCAAATGCAGAATCTGAGACAAAGATTGTTGACTGTAAGAGAGTATACTGAGGAGTTTTACAAAGTGAACTTGAGAGTTCGCTATGTAGAAGGATCAGGAGAGAAGACTGCTAGATATATAAATGGGTTGAGAATGGAGATTCAGGATGAGATCAACATGATGTCTCCTAGAACAATGGAAGAGGCATACTAATGTGCCTTGAGAGTAGAAGAAAAACTACTGAGGAAGAAAAAATTCAATAGAGGAAGAGGTTCAACCAAAGCAAGAGGGAAAATAGCTAGAAGGGAGAAATTTGCAGCCCAAAAAGGATAGTCCAGCAACTCAAATCAGCAGGAGAAGCAAAACAGGGGCAATGAGTCAAGAGGAGGAAGACCCTACCAAGGAAGTAGAGGTAGAGGAAGAGGCAAAGAAACTATCTTTAGATGTTACAGATGTAACAAATTGGGTCATAGATCTTTTGAATGCCCAGAGAAGGAAAACATAGGACAGAGAGGGGCCTATGTAGCTCAGAATAAGCAGCAGCAGGAGAAGTTTCCAGTGGCTGAAAATTTACCTGAGACTGGAGAGGCTTTGATGATAAACAAAGTCTTGTTGAAGCCTGAGAAGGAAAGTGCAGAACCTGCTCATAGGAAAGCCTTATTCAGGACTATGTGCAAGGTCAAAGGAAAATGCTGGAAGATGGTGACTGACAGTGGGAGCACTGACAATCTGGTTTCCACTGAGATGGTAGAGAAGCTAAGCTTGAAGAAGAACAAACATCCAGTTCCTTACAAAGTATCCTGGTTGCATAAAGGGAATCAAACTATGGTAAGTGAACAATGTGAATTTGATTTGCAAGTAGGCAGTTATAAAGACAAAAGTGTATGTGATATTATGCCCATGGATGTATGTCATGTCCTTTTGGGTAGACCATGGTAGTTTGACAAGAAAGTAGTGCATGATGGTAGGAGGAACTGTTATCGTTTTGATAAGGATGGAATGAAACATGTTGTTAGCACCAGGAGTCACTCATGGATTGCAGTGGGAGTAATCCCGATACACATCAGTTTATATGTCACAGATTGTTTATAAAGGGTGACCGAATGGGAGTAAACTTAGAACAATATCATTTTAACTCAGAACACTGGGTTGGAAATACAAAGCTAGGTGAGGTCTTGATTTAACTTAGGTCAATAAGTTTGTATAGTGGTGAGTAGGTGGAGGAAAAACAAGAGAGGAATGAAAGTCTGCTCTGGAGATCTTATCATCCAATAGCCTTTGGAGGAAAAGTCTCAGATGGGAGATCCTCTCATATCCGAAAACTTGAAGAAACTTAAAATGATGCAATAACCGATATAATCAAACCTACATTATACAATCATTACAACACCCAACTAGATCATCCATTCCCGGGCTTTAAGAGTCAGAAGAAAAGAGTAAGGAAGAGGTTGGCTGCCATTAAACAAGAAATCTCAAATATCAGTCTATAACCAGAGAACCAGAGGCCTCGCTAAAACTTTACAATTGGGAGCTTAGCTCTACCATCGATACTGAAAAAGTGGCAAAAATGCCTACATATACTTAGAACTGGCTCTGTTGGTTGAAATGAAATCATGTCATGCATTCAAGGCTTTAAGTTGATGAGCTTCTCTAGCAGGCTGCACATATAGACATTGGTCAGAATGCCCATGCATTCTTCTTGTCAAACGCGATCTCTGTTAGTCCGGACTGACAGCCTACACCTACGCTTTGTCCCTATCTGGCCTTCTATTTAAGGGAGGAGACAATGTCTCACCCACCTTCCTTATTTGCATTAACTTCTACCTCGGGATCGGAGAGGCCCAAGTCAACTCTTCTCCTGGACAACATGGCGAAATTCCCTTGGCTGTTGCTGCTTCATTGGACTGCTACGAGGGGACCCATTCGATGGACATGGACAAGACTCTTGGCGGGGATGATGACACTAATGTCATGAAGGTGAGACGAGGAGAGCCCATGTGGTCAGGCGAGACAAGTGGAGGGTGACATGGAAAGTGCTGGTGGAGGAAGGTGTGCGCACTGCGCTGGGACAGTTCAGAGGTGGAGTGGCATGGGGTGATGATATGGGGGTAGATGTGAGGTTGCGGTAGCGGACGGGATCGGACCCACTGCCAAGGAGGACGTGAGTGGTAGGACACTTGGCAAGAGATGATAGGTGGGAGTGACAAGGGGCTATGGCCCAGCGGTGACTGTAGGATAGGTGTAGCGTAACGAGATGGGGAGTGTGAATGGATGATATAAGTGTTATATCGGGGGGGGGTAAATGGTAAGAGTTTTTAGGGGGGCGGGGGGGGAAGGCGCCACAATAGTGAGGGGCCCGTGATTTAAAACTGCCATATCAGACCCCCCCCCATTAAAGGAAGAATGGTGTGGGGGGTCCAGAATTGAACCTGTGTCGTANTGATATAAGTGTTATATCGGGGGGGGGTAAATGGTAAGAGTTTTTAGGGGGGCGGGGGGGGAAGGCGCCACAATAGTGAGGGGCCCGTGATTTAAAACTGCCATATCAGACCCCCCCCCCCATTAAAGGAAGAATGGTGTGGGGGGTCCAGAATTGAACCTGTGTCGTAGATCTGAGCACACAGATATCAGCTGCTCAGATCCACGCACCTCTTAAAATAAAGCGACTGATCACAAAACTTAGGATAAGTGGGTTTTTATCCCACTTCTTGTCATTCTTTTTCCATGGTGTCCATTCTGAAGGAAGAACACCCCCTTTACCAACATATGTGATAACATTAGGCTCCATGGGAGATGTCTTGCTCCCTGTGAGATGCCAAGAACTCTTCTGCAGTTTCAGTGCCTTACTGTTGGGCTATGGAGTCATTTATTAAAACCAAAAAGACAAACAGGAAAACAATATTTACAAATACAGGAGAGCCACCTATGGCTCAAATAAAGAACTTCTTTAGAAAATGCCCATTTACAGGGCCACCAAAAATTTCATCACCCTCCAAATTTTGCAACCTGTAGGTATTATTTGGAATTGTCTCAAAAACTTTGAAGGGCCCAATCCACAAGGCTTTGAACTTTTTGTGCTTTCCTCTGTCCTGCCTGGGTGCATCCCATTTAAGCACTAGATCTCCCAATTGGAAATCTTCTTTTCTTGTCTTTCTGTCAAAGGTTTGCTTGATCATTTGTTGAAGGTCATGAGCTCTTTCCAACACCTGATCTCTAGTCTGTTGGACTTCCACCAGTTGATGAATTCTTATGATCATATTATCAAACTCTCCTTGATAATCTTGAAATAATTTTGCTACAGGTAGAGCCAGTTGAGAGGGAAAAATAGCTTATGTCCCATAAACAAGTTGGAAAGGGGAGATACCTATGGATCTTTTTGTTGTCACTCGATCAGCCCACAGAACGAATTTGAGCTTTGAATCCCATGCCTTCTTATTTTCTTCTAACAGCCTTTTAATAAGCTTGATCAAACTTTTGTTAGAGGACTCTGCCAGTCCATTGCCTTGGGGATAATAAGGAGTGGAGTGAATTAATGAAATCTCAAACTGCTCACAAAAAATTATCAAAGGCTCAAACTTGAAAGATGCAGCATTATCAGTGATAATTCTGCTAGGACAGCCAAACCTTGCTATGATATCCTCCAGGAAACTGATGATTTCTTGTTGTAAAGCACTCCTAGTGGGGATGGCTTCTATCCATTTGGTGAAATAATCTATTGCGGTTAAAATTTATCTGTGTTGACCATTTGAAGCGGGATGAATCTCCCCAATGAATTCCAATCCCCATTGTTGAAAGGGTGTTGAAGCTACTACAGGATTTAGTGGCAAGGATTTGAGTTGTTGCTTTCCTAAGAATTTTTTACATTTGATGCAGGCTTTGATCTCTCTGCAGACATCAATGAATAAATTGGGCCAGTAGTACCAGCCCTGAGAATTTTGTAGGTTGTGGTCTTCCAGAAATGATGTCCCCCACATAAGCTTCTATGAAAATCAAACATAATTCTTTGGGCCTTCTGTGGATCCAGACATCTCAGAAGCACTCCTAGAGGATCTTTCCAATACAAGACCTGGTCAATAAGGCAATATCTGATTGCTTTGAGCTTTAAATATCTTGCCTTGCTCTTCCCCATTCCATCAGGGGGCTTTAATTTTTGCAGAAAATATAATATGTCTCCATACCAGGTGCATTCTGCTAGTGGTAAGCTATCCTGAGAGCTTTTGTTATACAACTCTGCCTGTTGATTTTTTGAGAAAATGTTGATGAAGTTAACCCCCAGAGCCTTACAATTGGATTCAGCCAATAGCTTGGCTAAACCCTGACCTTTAAATATCTTGGTGGGCTTTATTTACAGATCAAACTCAAGGATTTTGGCAATCCATTTTCTCCTCCTCCCATCTATGTCCGGTTGAATAAGAATGTCCTTCACAAAAGTTGAAGGAACATACACAATGACCTTTGAGTGCAAGACATAGACTCTAAAAGATTTGAGATCTTTCACCAAGGCATGGGCTCTATTTTCCATGATGTCATATTTGATCTCTGCATCCCTCAATGCCTTGCTAAAAAAGGAGATAGGTTGCTCCAATCCCTCAGCATTCTTCTGCAACAAAACAGTTGCTACTGTATCAAAAGAAGAAAAAGAGAAAATTAGAAAATTAGAAAATATTTAGAGTAATTGGGACTGATAAGCACAGGGGCTTCAGTCAATGCTTTCTTGATCTGTTCAAAAGAATTTCTAGACTTGGCAGCCCATATTACTTCATTTCCCTTCTTGAGCATGGTTGTTATGAGTTTCACAATTTCAGCAAAATTGGAAACAAACCTCTTCAAAAAGTTAATCTTGCCCAGAAAAGAATGGACTTCTTTCCAGGACCTTGGGAGTGATAAGGTTTGGATCGCCTCCACCCTTCTGGGGTTGATTCTGACTCCCTCGGCCGATACTATGTGGCCTAGTAATTTCCCTTCCCTCATGGAAAACAATGATTTCTTAGGATTTAAAGAGAGACCAAACCTTCTGCATTTTAAGAAGACCTTTCTCAGATGATAGCAGTGCTCTTTATCAGATCTTGAGAAGACTGTTATGTCATCCAGATAGATGACCACAAATTTATCTTTTTCTCCAATGAAGGTTATGTCCATGGCTCACTGGAGTGTTGCTCCTACGTTCATTAATCCAAAAGGCATTTTGGCATACATGAATGTGCCCCAAGGAGTGGTGAAGGTTGTCTTTTCACTGTCCTCAGGCAGGACTGATATCTGATTGTAGCCCGAAAAGCCATCAATCATGGAAATTTTGGATGCACTAGTTACCCTTTGTAATATATGTTTCATCTTTGGCAAGAGGTAATTGTTCTTATTTGATCTCCTGTTCAGATTTCTGAAATCGACACAGAGTCTGATTTCTCCACTTTTCTTTCTCACTGGGACCAAATTGGCTACCCATTCTGAATATCTTAGGGGGACAATGATTTGGGCATCCAACAGATTCCTTACCTCCTTCTCCATGATAGGCAGTAACATAGGATTTATCTGTCTCAACTTCTGCCTAAACAGTTTGGATTCTTCCTTCAATGGGATCTTGTGCTCTATAACGCTGATGTCATATGTTTTGAGGTCTTAATAGGTCCAATAAAATACATCAAAAAATTCTTTTAATAGCTCAGTATACTCGGTCCTCTGCTCCTTTGACAAGCTATTAGCAAATTGACAAACTTTGGCTTCTCCTCTGTGCCAATATTTCACTCAGCCACATCAGCATCATCTTTTAAGATTTTTCCCTTTGCTGCAACATCATTTCCATCAAAAATCCTTTCCAAAGGAACTAGTCCTTTGGGGATGTGATTGCTAGGCAACTGAACAATATGATGATTAGAAATCTTGTTCATAAAATCATCATCATAGGGATCACCTTCAGAAGCAAGGTCTTGATCAATGTGCAATGCAGAGATTTCCTCTCCAGGAATCTTTTGATTTCAAGATCATCCTCAAAAACCTTCCAATGTTTGACATTGTTAGGTATGGAGGGCATGTATTTCACTTATGTATCATACCTGAGCTTGGGTGGCAGAGGGAATCTGAAATTGCTCGTTGAAATAGCCAGGGAATCAGGCATAGTGTTTTCTCCTCTTGGAATAAATGATATATTGAAAGCCAGGAAAAAAATGTCAATGAGGTCCCATACTTCATTTCTATAACTCCTAAGCCGAGGGTGTTTGGCCTGATAAATATTTCTGATCTGTTGAATAATCATCTCAGCATCACCAAACACAGATATTTCTTTAATCCCCGTGTCCTTTGCAGCCCTTAAGCCCAAAACAAGAGCCTCGTACTCTGCCACATATTGGTAGCTTCAAACTTTAACTTGTATGACAAAGATATAGTTTCCTAAACAGGGGAAACAAAAACTACTCCAGCACCAGCACCACCTCTTGAAGAAGCTCCATCAAAGAACATTTTCCATGCAGCAGTGGTTGGAGGAGAGTCTTCAAGGAGGGTGAGGGACTGATTTCTGATCTTAAGGGGAGACTCATGGGTATTAGTGAGTTGTAACAAGCTATATCCCAAGTCAGTATCAAGGGAAAAGATGGGATGATTGGTGGGGTCTACTTCATCACTGATGATGTAGGCTAGTTGAGCGTCTTTGTACAGTCTTTTGTGCTCCCCTCCAAAGAATGGAATGGTAGCATATGTGAGGTCCATCTACATTGTTCCCCCAAGCCTTTTTATTCAAGATATTGACAATAGCATGCCAAACTTGGAAGGTACATCAGCTACCATGATATCCATGACCACACTTTTCATGGGCAGCTGGAACAAGGTTACCACCAAATCTTTGATGACCCCAAGACATTTCACCCTCCTTGAATCGAAAGAGTACAAATCATGATAAGATTTTTTGACTTCCAACCCGAGTTCTTCCATGACAGTTTTGGGCATGATATTATGGGAAGCCCCTAAATCCATCATACAATTGTGCAGCACCTTATCATGTATGTTCAGTGATGTGTATAAGGGATGGGATGAGTCATCTCTATATTCTACCATATGACCTAAGATGACCGCTGGATTTTTGTCTTGGAGATTCACTGAGTCTGTGGAATGGTAGGATGGTTCAGGCTGCAGTAGCTTAGAGAGGGACCTTTTGAAATCTTCATGTTTGACTAGCTCTGAAATGGGCACAAGAATTATGATTTTTTGAATTTCATGCTCAAAGTTAAAGGAGGAAGGAGGCTTAAGAATTTCTCTCACCTCTAGGACAGGGTCTTTGGCTATTGGTGAGGGATTCTGAGTTTTATTTTCCTTGGTGATATTTGTTGCATGCTTAACTGGTTTCTCTACTATGAGAGGTTGATCAGGGATGTCAGAATTCCCTTCTTTCTTCTTTGACCAGAGGTTATATTTATTGGGACTGCTACTAACTTTCTCCCCCTCACTCATCTCATTTATTTCACTGTTCATGAGGGACTCCTCATAGGCGGATTGAGTCAAATGGAGAAAATGGGAGGTGTCTCCAATACAATGAATTTCAAGGTCAAGCTCTTCTTCTCCTCTCTCCTCATCAATAACAAGGTTGTTTTGGAGAGGAGTCTGGATTTTCTGATCGCTTCTATCTTTGTCTCTTTGCTCCCTTGGCATGATGTGAGGAGCATTGTTGTTCGACCTTCTAAAGTTGCCTCTGTTATCAATGTTTTGGGGATTTATGTATGTCTAATTCCCCTCCATTTTAATTTTCTCCATCTCTGCAGATAGAGACTTTACCATCTTGGTCAATTCATCTACTTGAGGGTGAGCTATAGAAGAACCAGAGGTCGAGGCCTCAAATCTCCCCCTTCCCTTGTCTCTGCCAAATTTTCTTTTGAGCCTATTAACTTCCAACACATCGAATTCTACTTCCAGGGCTTCATCTTGCATGTTAGCAAAGGAAGTATCTCTTCTTTATCTGAGCAAGAGGCATAAATCAAGGTCAAAGGCACTAGCATAAGTGATTTTGGCAGAGGCTTCTGAGGGTTTTATTTCAGCAGGTATATTATTGTACATCTTATTGAATCTCTTGAAGAAGTCAAAGACAAACTCTCCTTCCTTTCTCTTCAAGGACCCAAGCTCTGTCATATAATACATGAAATATTTTTTATCTCCCCATTGTCTCAAGAAGGCATTATCTAGAGCTTCAATCCCAACAGTAGATCCAGGGGTCAGTCCCCTAAACCATTTCCTCACCTCACCATCAAGACTTTGGATGAAGACTCTCATCTAGACATCTTCATTTTCAATGTTTAGGTTGTCTGCATAACTGTATAAGGAAGAAAGATGCTCTTCAGCAATTGTGTCCTCCTCTCCAGTGAATTTAGGCATATACTTCAAGTAATCTCCAGCAGGGAGAGGATTCATGGGCTGAGGTAAGACCAGAGGGGCATATCTCACAGCCACTATGGCATCCATTTTGTTTATAGCTAGGGGGATGAGCACCTGCCATAGGGATATTAGGTGGAGGAGAACTAGGGGGAGAAGGGTTTCGGCCTGGGGGGACTGGAAATGAGCTTGCAGGAGGGAAAGGGATTAGCAAAGGATTTGAAGAAAAGGCTATAAGGCTTAAGGGAACAGAGGTTGGTTTGGGCACAATAGTATCAACAGTAATAGGAGAAGGGATAGTAAAGCCTGGGGTGGGAAAATATTCTGAATTCCTAGGTCTAGACTAGGCTGCAACGTTGGGGAAGATATGAGTGACAAAGCTTTTTCCCTCTAATACAAGACCAGGAGGATAAAACTCAACAGGAACACTCCCGAAATGTAAAAAATGAGAAACTCCAACAAGAGGTCTGACAGGACACTGATAAGCAGATATTGGAGTCTCAAACAGAGGGAAATGAGAACTATCAGAAGTACTTGGTTCAACATTAGAATATCCTTCTCTAAGGGCCTTTCCCTTTATGATAAGATTCTCTGGATCTGCTTCGGGTGTTGTCAAGGGAAACTGAGGGATAGACCTCATGTGCTTGCCTTTGGAAGCCACAACTGAAACAGTAGGTTCCCCAGTGGAGTTGCCACAATGGAGTCACCAGGTGCACAGTAGAAATCTTGGAGGGATCCGATGCCTGATGCACCTTCAGAATTAGAGGCTCAATGGCATTCAATCCTAGGGAAAATCTTCGACTTCGTACCCGATAATGATGCCAGAAATGTTAGCACCAAGAGTCACTCCTGGATTGCAGCAGGAGTAAGCCCGATACCCATCAATTTATATGTCACAAGTTGTTTATAAAGGGTGACCGAATGGGATTAAACTCAAAATAATATCGTTTTAACTCAGAAAACTGGGTTGGAAATACAAATCTAGGTGAGGTCTTGATCTAACTTAGGCCAATAAGTTTGTATAGCGGTGAGTAGGTGGAGGAAAAACAAGAGAGGAATGAAAGTCTACTCTGGACATCCGGTCTTCCAACAGCCTTTGGAGGAAAAGTCTCAGATATGAGATCCTCTCAGATCCGAAAACTTCAAGAAACTTAAAATGTTGCAATAACCAATATAATCAAACCTACATTATACATTCATTACAACACCCGATTGGATTATCCATGCCCAGGATTTAAGATTCAGAAGAAAAGAGTAAGGAAGAGGTTGGCTGCCACTAAACAAGAAGTCTCAAATATCAATCTATAACCAGAGAACTAGAGGCCTCATTAAAACTTTGCAATTGGGAGCTTAGCTCTACCATCAATACTAACAAAATGGAAAAAATGCCTACATATACTTATAACTGGCTCCGTTGCCTGAAATTCTCATGTCGTGCATTCAAGGATTTACGTTGAAGAGCTTCTTTGGCAGGCTGCAGATGCAGACGTTGGTCAAACTTCCCATGCAGTCTTCTTGTCAGACGCGATCTCTATCAGTCCGGACTGACAACCTACACCTACACTTTGTCCCTCTCTAGCCTTGTATTTGAGGGAGGAGACGACATCTCACCCACCTTCCTTATTTGCATTAACTTCTACCTTGGGATCGGAGAATCACAAGTCAACTCTGCTCCTAGAAAACGTGGTGACCTTCCCTTGGCTATTGTTGCTTCGTTGGACTGCTACAAGGGGACCCATTCGGTGGACGTGGACGAGACTCTTGGCGGGGACGATCACGCCAACGTCATGAAGGTGAGACGAGGAGCGCCCATGTGGTCAGGCGAGACAAGTGGAGGGTGACATGGAAAGTGTGGGTGATAGAAGGTGTGCGCACTGCGCTAGGACAGGTCAGTGGTGGAGTGGCATGGGGCGATGATGTGGGGGCAGATGTGAGGCGGCAGCAGCGGACGGGATGGGACTAGCTGCCAGGGTCGACGTGAGCGGCAGGACACTTGGCGAGAGATGATAGGTGGGATTGACAAAGGGCTATGGACCAGTGGTGACTGGAGGACATGTGTAGCGTAACGAGATGGGGAGTGGGAGTGGAGGATGTAAGTGGTATATCGGGGGGGGTAAGTGGTAAGAGG
>JASDQU010242223.1:6862-19977 GCA_032191745.1 Picea mariana
AAGTGCCTCCAAATCTGGGGTATTTCCACCATATTTGGCGGCACATTCCAACTCTTCACCAGAAATAACATATTCCACCAAACCTTAATTATCCACCATTCTAGCAAACTGCCAGCTAGATTTAGCAGGGCACGCCAAATATGGTTGCAACTATATGCCAAAAAATGAAGTTCACGGGATTCGATCCCGAGACCTCTGCCAACCAATGACCTAACTTAGCCTCTGCTAACCACTCCACCAACTACTTCTTTATTGCATAACCGCCCACAATATATTATATAAAGGTGTTCTCGGCTAGTGCTCGGAGGAAGAAATCAGACCAAGGCACTACCGTATGATACAAAGGCATGAATTTCGAGACTGGGAATGGATTTCAAGATAGTACAATCATTTACTGCAGAGGCAGTGGCACGAAAACCAAGGTAGGGATGTCTCTTGGGCCTGAAAGTGTCAGACTTAGATCAAGGCATGGAGATAGTCATTTTTAGATTAAACGACGCCACAAACGTAGTGGTGATGTTAGTTTTATGATCTGAGAAAATACTATGTGGCTAACTCCAGAATGAGGTATACTTATGTATTTTTCCCAATTCTTTTGTGGAGTTAAGAAAAAGACCTACCCATTTGAGAGCAAGACCCGGAGACGTAGTCCAATAGGGATGAACCTGTTATCAATTTCTTTGTGTTCATATTTGATGCTTATGTCTATTTACTTTTGAGTTTTTCCTTCTTTATGGTGTACTTTTTTTAATACTCATTTATTACGATTCTTTAATAAGTCACATGATGAAAAGATCTCGGATCAAGGTGGGTGGCCACTGATATCCACCTGAATAAATTTACAAGTCATCAAGTAAATTCAAAGAAAATCCACTTAACAGACCTATTGGTGGTATAGTTGACTTCTATTAATGTTGAAACTGTAAAAATGCAGTCTAAAAAAAACTTGCTCGAATGGTGGGAGCTTATCTATGGGAAGAGATGTGACGATTATGCTCATTCGCAAGAAGATGAGTCCAATGACGTTCCAAAGGACTTTTTAACATAAAACATAAATGAGAAAGACATAAACATACAAAACCCTAACCCCGAGAGATGAAACACCAAAAGGTTTGTGGGACCTGATGGGAGTAGTTGATACATCAACTTCTCAAGGGCGTAACTTTTGCATACAATATCTGTCTAGGGCGTTCAATACATTGTTGGAAAGGTATAACCGATGAATACATATCTTGTTCGGCCTAGCATATGTCGTCGATTGAATGGTAGGCACTTATGAACCCAAAATATCATTTAGGGCCTGAAAATGACCGTGGAAGTTTGGAACCCAAAATACTATTAAAAAACTGCCAAAATGGAAAGTCTTTTTTGAGTCAGTGGAATAGGTGGGTGGCCACTGATATCCACCTGAATCAAGTTACAAGTCATCAAGGTGATTCAAAACAAATCCTCTTAGCAAACCTATTGGTGGTATAGTTGATGGTGATCATTCTCCCGGTATGTATGTTTTTTCTCACAACAGGTGCACCACGTAATCTCTAGATATTTAATAGGAAATTTATTGGAATAGTGGTTACTAACTATGATATAGATACAATAACAAGATTTTTTTAGAAGGAGGAGATAGGCCATAATTTGGAGACTAATGGATGCCACGAAGGTCCTCTTCATGGAACTCTTGGACTATTTGGTGGTAAGGTTGGAGAACCTCTAGAATTTCAACCTTCATTTAAGATAAAACCATTGATAATGTTGTTTAGATGTCCTGTCACGATTCTATTAGATAAATATTTTTAATTTTATTTCATATGATATTTTTAGAGGGAAATTAGACCTAGTTGTAAAAAAAATATGTGTTGGAAATTTAACCCCCTTTTATAATGTTTGATATTGGAGAGGTATAATGACCACCACACAAATACAAACTATAAGAATATCATATTTAAAAACTCTTTTACTTGTTCCCTAATTAAAAAAGGCATTTTCTAATTGTTCTATGTTTTTTCCCTCCTCACAATTTTTTGTTTCTTAAATTGCATTTCCAAATGAAGAAATGGATTCAACATGCTGAAAAAACCCCTAGAGAAAACACATTATGCAGATTTAACCACTCAAATATGTAGATTCGGGCAAATATCCCCGAAAAATATTCCCGGAAAAAGACAAAAACATAACACATTTAAACTATTGGTTAAAAAAATATGTTATAGCTTCCGAATTTAAAAAGTAAGTTATTTATAAGAAAATGCAACCTTTTCTTTGTAATCAAATATAATTTAAAAAATGCGATAGACAATTTATTCTTTTTGAATCAAATATTTTTATTGTTAGTATAAGAAACATAATTGTTTATTGAGACTAACCTGGATTAGCCTGTGTCAAACCACAAAAGTGATGCACCCAATAAATAAATCCACTTATACTCCTTAAAAGGTTATTAATCTCTGTCAATTTGATCTTATACATGAATATAATAAAATTATTAGTTTTATAAACAATTATGATTGTTGGCTAAATTGTTTACACTATTGAGTTTAGTGCAAGAGGATGATATGGTGTATCGATACGCAAAATAAATGTAGTTTTCCTATATTCCTGTTTACCTTCCAATATGTGGAGGAAATATCATCACATCGAGCGTTGGTTGTGTTGGATTTTCATGAAATCTCATAGGGAGTGTGTAATCATTCTGAGATTCCCTTAGGATACCATCATTTAGTACTTATAATTGTTGAAACAGTGAGTCACAACTAATTCGACGTTTGAGATACCTCTAAAGGAGTTCAATCGGTCTAGAATCCGACGGTTCGAATACCTATGCAGGAGGTTAATGAACAATAGAAAATATGTAATATTTTTGTGAGTAGCCTGTAGAGGCTTATAGTAATTATAAGCTTGTTATGTATCTCTGAGATTGAGAAATAAAATGTCATCCCTTTGCCTGAATCTATTTCTATGGCATTTACTCTCTGAATTTTATACTTAAATGTTTTTCTTTGATGCATTATTTTTGTGTGATTACTCAACAAATGGTATCGAAGCCCAAGGAGCACTGTGGTCGCTGGTAATTCTATTCTCTTGTCACTCTCACGTAGAGGAGCTATCAATGAAATTATTTTTCCATTCTGTTCGTGATGGAGAAAGAGCCGAGATCATTTGCATCCCTTAAGTTGTGTGAAGGAGGCCATGTAGAATGGAGAAAGTCTCGACTATAAGTTCGAGGGGGATACGTTTAATGGAAAAAGTAACTTCTAGTAGTGGAAGATAAAGATGTGGGATTTGCTGGTGCGACAGGGATGAACAAATAATTGACGGGAAAGATAAAGAGACTAATGGGTATGACAGACGAGGAATAGGAAGATATGGATTCAAGATTTCTTAGTACCATGTGTTTGTGCATGGCAGATAAATTTTTGTTTAATATCATTCGAGAGGAGAAAAAAATAGGCTTATGGAGGAAAATGGAAATCGTTTACACGACAACAAAGTCCCTGACGAACCAAATCTACTTGAAGAGGAAATTGTAAAGTCTATGGATGAAAGAATGTACGAAAAACATTGATGATTTAAATGCATTTAATACTATGTTATGCTAGTTAACTAGTATGGATGTACAAATTAACGAGGAAGATAAGGCATTGATGTTTTTATGTTCGTTGCATGAGTCTTGGGATCATCTAGTCACTTATATTATTTTTAGCACAACAAACACCCTTGAGTTTGACTTTGTTGTGGGATATTTGTTGTCTTACGAGGTGAGGAAGAAATCCGGTATAGAAAACTCCATACTAGAAGCATTGGTGGTTAGAGGGGAATCGAGAGGTACATCCAGATCCAGGTCAAAGGGAAAGATGAGATGTTGGTACTGTGGTAAATCATGGCATCTTAGGAAAGATTGTTGGAAGAGAAAAGAATCCAAGGAAGAATCTTGTAAGGAAGCAAATATGGTTGAATCAAATTCATGTATGGTTGATGAAGTTTTATTTGTCTGTAGTATCTCACAATATCAAGAAGAAAGGTTGTTAGATTCTGGTGCTTCCCATCACATGTGTTCACATAGAAGTTGGTTTTTTTCTTACCAATCTATAAATGACGATGTTGTCTTTATGGGAAATGATATTTCTTGTAAAACTGTTGGGTTTGGGATCATTAATATTAATATGTTTGATGGGATTGTAAGAACATTGATGGATGATAGACATGTACCTGAACTTAAAAGGAATTTAATTTCTTTGGGAGTTTTGGATTCTGGAGGTCACATGATTACAATTCAAGGAGGAGCATTGAAAGTGTGCAAGGGCATCTTGGTGGTTATGAAGGCTACAAAGATTGGAAACACTTACATATTGGAAGGAAGCACTAAAGTAAATGAAGCAACAGTGGTATATAAGGAAGCAAGTGCTTCGACTTGTTTATGGAATCAATGCCTAGGCCATATGAGAAAGAAAGGGTTGGGGCTACAGGTATTGGAAAACCATAAACTATTCCCAGAATTACAATCTTTGAATTTTTTCAATTTTAATATCCCTATTGGTGATAATGATGGATATAAGGGATGTAGATTGTGGGGTCGTACTACCAAAAATATCATCACTAACATAGATATGTACAAGGAACAATTATAAGTTGTTCATGATCGTAAATGGATACTTTTTGCAAACTCAAGGGATCATTGTATGGCCTAATGGTACCCAAGAAATGGTACAAGATGTTTGATTCCTTCATGGTGAGAAAAAGTTTTATTAGAAGTGAGTATGATCATTGTGTTTACTTCAAAAGTTTCAATGGAGGATCCATTATATTGGTGTTATTTGTTGATGGTGTGCTTGTTGCAAGCCCAAGCATGGTTGAGGTCAACAAGTTAAAGGATTAGTTGGTTAGGATGTTTTAGATGAAGGATCTAGGAGCAGTAAAAAAAAATCTTAGACATAGAAGTACACAAAGACGGGAAAAATGATAAGTTATAGTTTTCACAAGTCTATGGTGAAGATATAGACGAGGTTCAGTATGAACATTGTGAAACCGATGAATATTCCTTTAGCTTTCCATTGTAAAATTTCTTAAAGTTTATGTCCTGATAGTAAGGAAGAAAAATATTATGTCATAGTAAGGAATATTGTTAGCTTGCAGGAAAGGTGATGAATAAATGTGGGCAAGATTTTTGTCAAGGTGGAGATTGTTGAAACAGTGAAAACAAATATGACGTTTGAAGTACCTCTATGAAAGTTAAACTGGTCCAGAGTACTACAGTTTGAATAACTGTGGGGGAGGTTAATGAACAGTAAAAGATATGTAATATTTATGTGTGTATCCTTACAGGCATATAATAGTTGTAAGCCTATTATGTAGATTGAGTAATAAAATGTCATCCCTTTTCATGAATCTATTTCTATGGCATTTACTCTCTAAATTTTATGCTTAATTGTTTCTTTTTGATGCATTATTTATGTGTAATTACTCAACAATAATTACTATATATGTTTCTTGGTATAAGTTTCACTACCACTGAATAGACTAGAAATACAAGAATGAGTCCATGCACACTTGTAAGGGAACTACCAAATGATAAGCAAAGAGACTCCACCCTTTTGCTAGTGTAGAAGAAGAAGAAAACTCATGGAAGCCGTGGAGTCTACTGATCATTTAGGAAACCCTTATGAAAAATTGTTGAGTGCTTCTCTGGATGCCATGCTCTCTGCATATTCCAACATTCTCTCTACCACTAATTCCAATTCGAAGTGGTCTAATGATGGATTGGAAGACGAGATGTTGCACTAGACAATTAAATGAAGGAATTGTACAATACTCTCATCAAAGCTCAGGTGGCATTATTGAACATATAAACCTACTCACTTTGATGTGGTGCAAACATTTTAAAACCACTAACTAAATCCTTTTGTGTGATTTAAGCAAATTCACAAATAGAGGTTTCTTTGATCAAAATCTAATTGTATATATTACTGGTATTTGTTATGTCTCTGCCATAGCAGGGACATAATGTTTTGGGTCATTTTCATTACTTGAGCACACGATTTCCCAGGCCGCATTACAGGCTTTAACCTAAAGTTTGTTAACTTCATATTTGCATAGATGTGACCACATGCTTGATCGTCTTGCCCCCACTGCACCATAGTCGATGTGCAGTCACAACCACCAGCCACCTTCTTGATCGTCTTGCCCCCACAGCTGCTAAATAAAATGACTTTTATTTCTTTGACTAATCCTCCATTGTGCCATCGCCGTCATAAACCCCAAGGTTTAATTTCTATTAGAATGCTCTGCTTGGCTCCTTGGCATAGGGACCACCATTACAGTGTCTAATATTGCTACTGGAGCAAAAGTTTCACCATAATCAGTACCGGGTTGTTGTGAGAAACC
This sequence comes from Picea mariana, assembly GCA_032191745.1. Classification (NCBI taxonomy): domain Eukaryota; kingdom Viridiplantae; phylum Streptophyta; class Pinopsida; order Pinales; family Pinaceae; genus Picea; species Picea mariana. The sequence continues at coordinate 13,241 of JASDQU010242223.1, forward strand.
TTTGGCAACAAGTCTTGCCTTGTGTTTTCCGATCTGCTCTTTTTCATTGAGTTTAGTTTTGTAAACCCACTTGACACCAGTACTCTTCTTGTNAACAAGATCCCATGTCTTGTTCTTCTCAATGGAGTCAATTTCTTGGTTCATGGCTTGAACCCAATGTGTCTCCTTAGCTGCTTCCTTAAAAGATGTAGGTTGACATGACATTAAAGTAAAAAGGTTGTGTTGTTCAATGTCATACAACTGCTGATGGATTTCTATCAAACTTCGAGTTCTCTGATTTTGTGGTTCAGAGAATGATTCTCTGCTGGAAGTTGAGTTATCCTAAGAATTTTCAAGTTGTCTTCGTACTTGCAATCTTGGAAGAATAGTTTGAGGTACTTGCTGTCTTGAATTTTCTGTGTTTTCAGAACTTGGTAGCAATGGATTTTGATTGTCCATTTTTTGATTTTTTGAATCATTCTAGAAATTTTACATCTCTGCTGAGAATTAGTTTCTTGGAGATTGGATTGTAAAGCCTATAAGCTTCAGATGTTTCACTATATCCATTGAAAATACATTTCTCACTTCTGTCATCAAGTTTCTTCCTTAATTCAGAATGTATGTGAGCATATGCTATGCATCCAAATGTCCTTAGATGTGCAACATTGAGCTTTGTCCCACTCCATGCTTCTTGAGGGACTTTCATCTTTAGTTTGGTGGTTGGAGATCTATTCAAAAGATAAACTGAGCATGCTACTGCTTCAGCCCAAAACCTATTTGACAAACTTTTATCTTTGAGAAGTGTTTTTTCCATATTCATTATTGTTTGATTTTTCCTTTCAACCACTCCATTCTGTTGTGGAGTATACCTAGTTGTTGTTTGCATGATAATGCCTTGTAATTTGCAGAAATTTGCAAATTCTCTGGAGTTGTATTCTCCTCCTCCATATGACCTGAGTGTTTTGATATATTTTCCACTCTATTTTTCAGCTTCTGCCTTGAATTCTTTGGATTTTGCAAAAGTTTCAGACTTGTGTCTGAGAAAATAGATCCATATTTTTCTGCTAAAATCATCAATAAATGTTAGAAAATAAAAGTTGCCACCTATGGACTCTGTTTTCATTGTTCCACATAGGTCAGTGTGAAAAAGTTCAAGATGTTGTTTGGCTTGATTGGAAGACTGTGGAAAATTGTTCCTCTTATGTTTTCCAAGTATGCAAGATTCACATGGGGGAATTTTCTCTTTAAAGATAGGAAGACCTTTGACCATGGAGTGCTTCTGAAGAAGACATAGGCTCTGAAATGGTAGATGTCCAAATATTGTATGCCAAACCATTGTTTCATTCAGGGTAGATGCACTCTATGCATATGGTTGAATCCGATTTGCAGTTCTGAGGGTAAGGGGAAACATCCTATTCCGAGTCATGTGGATTTCAGAAATCAATTTTCTTCTTGGGATTTTGTCATATATCTTGCAAGATGCTCCCTCAAAAATTACCTTATAGCGATGTTCAATGAGTTGTCCTACACTTAGAAAATTATGTTTCAGATCAGGAACATGATAGACATTGTTTATGTCTTTCTTTACATTATGTTTAGTAAGAATAGGAATAGTTCCTTTTCCTTGAACTTTGACTAAGTAATCATTTCCAAGTGTAATATCAGATGAGATTGAAGAATCAATGCATGAAAGTAAATCTTTGTTACCTGTCATGTGATTGTTGCATCCACTATCTAGCAACCAAAGATCTTTAGGTTGTTCTTCAGTCTTGTGGCATGAGAGAAACATGCCTCCTGAGGTTTCTCCCGTGTGATTTGACACATGTGCTCCGCTTGAGAGCTGATCTGCTTGCTTCTTCCTGCATTCAGATTCATAGTGCCCATACTTCTTGCAGTAATAGCATTGTATGCTTGATTTCTCATTTGATCTTCTCCCTCTGCCTCTTTGAGGCTGGAAATTCTGATGTTGATTTTGTTGTTGTTGTCTTTGACCTTGGAAATTTTGATTCGGATACTGTTGTCTATTACCTCCACTGGAGTGAGGATTTCTATGACTACTCCCTCTTCCTTGGTGATCTCTGCCTCGCCCTCTGCCTCTCCCTCTGCTAAAGGAGAATTGAATTTTGAAATCATTGGCGATTGACTCATCTGTGAGATGCAGTCTAGTCTCATGTGTCACCAGAGAACCAATTAATTCATCTATTGAAAAACATCACAGATCTTTGGATTCAAGGATTGTTGTTACAACCATTTCAAATTTCTTTGGTAAACTTTTGAGGATTTTCTCAACAATTCGTTGATAAGTGATGGTTTCACCAGTCAGTCTGATCTAGTTTACGATGCCCATGAATCTAGTCATGAACTCATCCACATTTTCGGACTCTGTCATCCTTAGAGTCTCGAATTGCATTCTCAAGGTCTACAGTTTAATTGTTTTGACCCTGTCATTTCCTTGGTAGGAAGATTTAGGGATGTCCCATGCCTGTTTTGAAGTACCAACACTTGTGATTTTTGAGAAAATCGAGTCATCCACAGAATTTTGAATCCAAAATTTATCTTTATTTTCTCTGTTTCTCTACATTGCTTGAGCAATTTTCTGCCGATTAGTCATGGCGAATAGGTCTGCTGGATCTGGTTCCACATATCCATGATCCACTGGATCCCAACACTCTTGTGCTTGCAAGAAGGATCTCAGCCGAAGAGACCAGAACTCATAGTTCTTTCCAAAAAGAATCAGACCCTGAGTTGGTCCTATATTGCTAGATGTCGCCATCTTTTTAAAAAATTTAGCAAAACAGGAAAAAAAAATTCTTACTTACCTGTCTCTTGTGTGTAATTTGTAGTGGCTTCGAAACTCTGTGATTCGAGATTTCGCGAGTTTCGACTTCACGATTTTCGGCTTCACGATTCTGTTTTCGGGACTTCATTATATGAGTTCTCCGAATTCTTGTCACTCCAACCTCCGACCGCCGAAATGTTGAAGAGGGCTTAACGGCCTTAGATTGGCCCTTTGTCTCCGAACAATGTGACCACATGCCTAGAGGTTAAAGTGTTGTTGGATTTTCGTGAATCAAAGAATAACGATGCCTTTGTTGGTTCTCTGTCCCTCAAATCGTCGAAATCCGAAGTAACCTGGTGCTTATTCACATGCCTTTTCAGGAATTTGCATTTCGGGACTATGGCACTTTTGCTGCGATGATCCTGGGTCCTTCGGACTCCTGGTATGCGAAATGCCAAAATTTTGCCTTTGTACAATTTCAATGGTCCAATCTTTCTGTGATCTGACACTCCAGATCCTTTTGAGATTTTGGGATTCTGGGTTTCGCAACTTCGCGAACCCTAATAGCAAGCTCTTCTAAGTCCTCGATTCCTCGATCTCTGATTTACTGAAAGGCCGAATTGGCTTCAAGGATCAATGATTCTCGTTGATTTGAGATCAAAGACTCAGATTATTTTGGACATTTGCGTATCAGTTTTGGGGCTTCATGTTTCCTAATGTCAAGAACCTCTGGCTTATCGATTTCCCGATCTTTGAAATGCCGATGACCCTTTCCTTTTGGGACTTTCCCCGAAGGCCTAGATTGTTGCCACACATCCCCTTAAGATAGACGGTCCTTGTCGTTTCGCGATTTCGTGACTTGCGACTCCAAATCCTCTATCAACTTGAAACCCCAGTAGCCGAGATGCCGACGGTTTCCTTGATCTCCACCACGTGTCCGAACAAATGGACGGCTGTGATCTTTTCGGGATTTCGAGACTTTCACTGTGGAGTGTTGCGACCTTTCATCAACAAGACCTCCAATATCTCGAACTCTGAAATGCCGAAATGATGGCACTTGGATCTACTGCCACCTGTCCTCTGAGATGGACGGATCACAATCCTCTCGAGATTTCGCGATTTGTGATGTCGGGATTTCGTGTATCAAGGTTTTGGAGAGCCGTCTCCTTCACTCGTCCAACTCCTGATCCCCGATTTTTCTATTGGATTAGATCGACAACTCACGATCTATCTCAATCTAACGGTCCAGAATAACTCGTGATTTCACGATTCGCGAATTCTCACAGAAGTCTTCTGACCTTTACAACTTGCGAGTTAGCAAAATGCCGAGATCTTGCCATGTGTCTCTTGATGGACGGTCCAGATGCTTTCGGGATTTCATGACTTCACAAGTCGAAATTTCTCCTGTGCGCTCCAGAGGACTAAACCTCGTGCACTTTCTCCCTGATCCGACGACTATCGGTCCTCTGTGCAAGATCTAATGGATGAAATTCTTTCGCCTTTTATACGCTCTCCTTGTCCCTTCTGAACTGGATTTATGCCTCGGATCTGTTCGCAGGAGGAGTCTTATAGCCGCGACGGTTGTTCTTTGAACCTGAGATACGTTCTTTACTACCTTTGCAAAGATTTTCTTCTGCGGAAGAAAAATTCGTGAATCTTTCAAAGATTTGAAAGAATTTCACGAGTTCTTTGAAGCTTAGTATTTTCTGCTGCAATCTTTGTCTGATTTGAGCGATTTCCGAAATGCTTTAAACACTTCTTCTTTCTGCAACTATCTTTCACGAATTTGAACAAATGCTTTGAATTCTTCAAGAGTTCCTGCTTCCTGCAACTCTTCTTCGTGAATCTTTGATGATTCTTTGAAAATTGAATAAGAATCTTTACTATTTCTTCCTTCTCAATCTCTGCTTTCTTTTCGTGTTTCTTCTCCTTGAAACTTTCGAGCGTAGTACGCTCTGTGACCTTGCATGAGCCTCTTACACTGAACTTTTGAGCGTATGATAGTTTGCTTCCTCGTGGAAGTTTCTTGCGAGGATATTTCGAGAGTATGATGGACAACTCTCCAAGCCTTGTGAAAAGTCTGTGTCAAATGCTCTCAAGATCCGTGTAAGCTCTGCGCTGTTTGAGAATCATGTTGCTCTCCAGCCTATGTGAAGACGCTTACTGTTGAAGCTCTGATACCATGATAAATTGTGAAGCAAGAAATGCAGAGAGAAAGAATAGAATAGAAAACAATATATTAGAATATAAGAAGAAGAGTACAAAACGAGTACATGAAGAAGTTCTGAAGTAGTTCTATGCAAAAGGAAATAGTTGAGCTAAATAGGCTCAAGCAAATCAAGAATAGAAAGTACAGCTGGCCAGGACAGCTGGCAGTGTACAGTCAATTATATTTAACATATTTCACTGCTATCAAAATATATACAGAAAATCTCTCATAATATACAGAAAAGACCTAGAAATAGCGGAGAATAACGCCGCCGGCTTCATACCACTTGATCGAAAAGAGTACCCTTCAAAAGCTGCTCCTGGATCGGCTGATTCGAGCTTCTGGAAAACCTTCAAGAAGAAGGAGGTTTCCAGGCAGATTGCAGGCATTACTTGCATTGATTTTTGCCCTGAACCTCCTCACGATTTCGCAGTTACAACGTCAAGCCGGGTAATTTTTTTACACATCAGCGTCCATATATAAGCACTATTGAAAATATGTACGCACTATTGATTATCAACGCGATTTACATTGTTTCTGCTTCCTAACCCTCAGACAATCTGAGCGAATACAATGTTAGAGTTTACTCCAATGAAAAAAATTATGTGGTTTCCAATTGCAAAAATTATTGAATGAACTGTATTGTATATATGATAAATTGCAGAAATTATTCAATGAACTGTATTGTATAGATGATAAAAGGCGATATTCAATCACCATTTGTTTATGCATACAACATTATCTAAAGAGAGATTCACTTGCCATCTTCCATGTCTGTATGCAAGGGGAAGGACATTGCCAATTTTCTTCAAAGACAATCCTTACAAAAGGAATTCAGCATTATGCCATTTATGTGGGAACATAATTTACAGAAACTATTTTAGGGGATAAATCCCTTTTCATGGAAATTTCTGACAAGATTTCTCTTTAACGAAAGCAAATAAACTAACCTGAAGCGCAGATGGGCTCTCACGCATGTAGTCTTCTAATGTCTGTTCTTTTTCTTCCAACTTACAACACACCAAGGATGGATGGATGGAATGACGCATTTTATTGCCAGAACATGTGCTTAATCGCCTTTTAGAACCATCCACGAAGAGTCTAACCGGAAGAGCCATATATAACTGAAACTATTAAACTTGGAAAGATTGCAATCAGTCGGGTCATCAGATTACGGAGCCATGCCTTCATTTTCAGATTCAGAAATCCCTGCAACAAAAGGACGTACCGCAATTATATGTCATTCGTATCATAGGAACATTATGGGTAATCAATGTCCTTAGTTTTCAACTTGCGAAAAGCATGAGCTATTTTAATTCATTCATGCACCTACATGATAAACTGCCCAGCATATGTTCCTGTGATCGATGAGCTCTGTCCAGATGCCAGAAGTGCAATTGCAAAAGAAGTTGAGCTCCAGTTTCCCAGAACATTCTGAACAACAAGAAAATAGGGTTTCCAGCAAACATTTCGTACACATAATTACCAATAACATTATGAATAATTCTTACGGCGAAAAAGTGAGACGAATTTATGTTAACAAACATAATCTCTGAAGCATTTTCAAGTCCCAGAACAATTAATTAAAATCACGATGAACTGATAAGCGTGTTCACTCGCAAAGATGACTAAGCACATGAAATGCTGGAAGTGTCGAAGTGGGGAGGTTAATGAAAACCTTACTGACAAAGTGGACTCAAAGTATTTTTAGGATTGCGGGATCAACTTACTTTGAGAAGAAAAGGTGCTCTATTCAGGTCCAGTTTTTGA
>JASDQU010242223.1:20078-31793 GCA_032191745.1 Picea mariana
AGGTTATAATGATCAAATACGACACATACCATGATACCTCGGACCAATTACCTCATGGAACAAGAGCCCTCTCTGATGCAAGCCCATGCCAATAGTGATGGAGGCTGGTACTGCTGACAGGACAAGTCTGGCTGAGAAGAAGAAAGATGCGCCCTCAAGGGCCATGCTCAAGTCGATCCGCTCTCGTACTCCATGTCTGGGATCATGTGGGCCTCGAGACATGATCTCCTAGTTATCCCTAGACATCGGGGATAACATGGACAATTATCTTCTTTCTTTGGTGTTGAACCTCTCTTTCAAGCACATGGCATGGGTTCATCTCTATTGTGATCATTATTGAAGCATTGCTATATCTTTCCATCGTACTAGATTAGGATTTATTGAAGATTTCACTGTAGGTCCGTTTACTTATGATCTCAACAATTTTCACTTTTTGGAAAGAAAAAAGGGACTTCAGCATTAGTGACATCAGAGCTCAAGGCACTATCCTTGTATGCAAATGGGTGATCATGACAATGGTTAAAGAGGTCATGTGGCAAATTCTAGTCCAACATCATGTGCTGGCAGCGCAACATATCTACGCAATCAAGGAGCCCTTCAATTTCTACAATGTTCTTGGGTATGCAACAGCTTTCAAAAGATTATGTTTGGCAAATCATAAGATAATTTAGGCTACCTAGAAATTAGTCACAGACTATATTCATTGGCAATTTGAGGGACCAATAGATGCATGTCATATGGTGTCAAGGCCCATCTAGACCTTTTATTTCCCTTGAGGTCAACTTGACTTATTACCATGCCATCTTGGGAAGAAGCTTGCCAGAAAAGCCTTTTTTCTGTTGGGGAAATCTTTGGAATAGGGACCATCAAATATAACACACGTTGAGAGATCTAAATCGTGCTTAAAGAGCAAGTGGAGATGACAAACCAATTGTTTTGGAATCATGCAAAATCATCACTGAAAGTTGCTTTAAACTCCACATTCAAGATTTGGGCCCTCTTGGAGGCACTACAACTGGACCAATGGGAATACCTTCCTTCCACTATGACACCAAAGACTTGTTAAGACTTAAGATTCTCATTGCCACATGTTTAAATAGGAAGTAGGAACTTATGATTCTGAAGAGTGCTAGCAAGAGAGGTACCAAGCTCTTTAGAAGGCCAGGAATTTGTTTAAATACAAAGTTTTGAGTTTGTTGGAGCTCCATTGAGATTTGGCAGTTAAAACCAGTGTTACCAGAACCGGACCGAAACCTGTAAAACCAGTCGGTTCAAACCGGACATTCAAACCATACGGAACCTTTTTTTTTTTTCGTACGGCCGGAAAAGTAAGGGGATTTGCAAATTTAAAAAATAAAAATAAAAAAAGAAAGAGACTCAGCCAACAACTTTTGACAATGAAGACCTTTCCTGGATGGATTTGGATCCCCAGAGTCCAGACACATCAAGAGAATGTGTGCACTGATGTATCTTTGCCTTCTAGACCAGGGGAATCAAGCCAGGCTCGGAATCCCCCTATTGAGTCTACTCATGTTGAGGATGTAGATGATGACTCTGAGTTTGAGTCTTAGTCCAAGTTTGAGTCCTCTGAGTCTGAGTTTCAATATGCAGATTCAGACTATTAGATTGTGTAGTCTCTACTCTCTAGCCTCTAGCCTAGATTCTAGAGTTATTTTTGGACTTTATAGGCCATTTAGAGCCTTTTTGATGATGTATTTTGATTCAGAATCCAGATATTCTGGACTCTGAAGTGCACTTGCCACTTACTGTTAGTGCTCTTTTAGTTTTATACAATGTTACTTGTTATATATATATGAGAAACTTGCAAATTTTTGTATACTAGTTTGGATTCACATGGATGCACATGAATATGTATTTTTTTTTCAAAATTTGAATATTTTATGTATTTTTAGTGACTGGTTTTTGATCCAGTTCCAGTTTGGTTCCAGTTTTTTGGGTCAACCGGTTCAACAACCGGTCCGGTTCTGGTAACTATGGTTAAAACAACTTTTAGTAAACAAAACATCACCAATCCATTTTGTGTTCGATCTCAAAAACAATAACTATTGGGGCATGTCCTATGGAGGTGATCCATTACTAGGATCTGGGGCATTTTAGGCATGGTTATAAGAAAAATTCAACTACATGTTTACAGTCCTCCTAACTTAGCAAGATCCCTTCTTAGGCAATGGTTGGATGATTAGAGATTGTTGCAAGGAGTTATGGCATACGATACAGCTGTCTACTGTCACTTTCCTTTGGAAAAGAAAGTGCACAAAAAACTTTCAAGGAGACGATTCCCACCTACAATTGGGAGAGTTGAGAGTATTCAAAAATGATTTGGCAATTCATCTTAATGCTCAAGTTGATATGTTTCTGAAGGACATTGAGTCCTTGCCCCTCGAGGCACAAGCCCATATGTTAGCCTTTCTAGCTTTCAATGGAAGAGGATCTTCATGTAACTCTTATGTCTATCTATTGTAACTCTAGTGCATATCTAAAGCAATATAAGTTGCATTTTCAAAAAATAAAAAATAAATAAAAACCCCAAACCAATGGGGGACTTGTTTTGACATTCTGAAAAATGACAAAGCCTTGTTCAACACTTCAATCCAGATGGCTAACAAGCAGGGACCATTTTGGGGATAAGTAATATATAGTTGATATTAACAGTTTCTGGAATCACTGTGTTAGGATTATAACTGTCGACGTTTCAGACCTGCGATACACAGCCCATCTTCAGGACAAGAGGAAATATAGATCAATATACCATAATAGATAGATGTAACAAGTGAATGCTAAAAATGATCACCTTTACTAACAATCAATAAACAAGAATACACTAAAAACCAATGTTGCAAACATCGGCATCGGCAAAATATCGCCGAGGGTCTGAAAATGAAAATATCGGCAACGTCGTGGAAAATATTGGAAAATGTCATAAGAATGAAAAACAATGTTGTAAGAATGAAAATATCAGAAAATATCGCCGACCCTGATTTTGAAGATAATATCGCCAACATCGAGATATTATCGAGATGTTCGTAACACTGCTAAAAACTAGGCACAAATAAAGCCAGAACTAACGTCGGCTAGAAAAAGATAAATAAAATTAAGGTTAAACTAAAACTAGAATTAACAATCTTAAAAAAAATAGAGAAAGGTACAAGGGAAAGAAAGTTAAGCAAATTAAAAAATAAAAAATAAAATAAAATAAATAAAAAGTGAAAAGGCAAATTAACAAACTAACAAAAGGGGGCAACTAACGAGTGAAGTAAAACTAAGACCCTTGAGTCACAACATAACAAAACTTGAAGGTAAAATGAGAAAAAATATAACAGTAAAAAGAACGTAAGAAACTAAACCTATATATATATATATATATATATATATATATATATATATAGAGAGAGAGAGAGAGAGAGAGAGAGAATAAAAAATATAAAAGCACTAAAAAAGAAGATGGTGACAAAAGGGGCCACTACAAAACTAAAAACAACAACAAAAGACTTCATTAAAAATAAAAGGACCAAAGGAGGACAAAAGAAATAAAATAGAAGGAAGGCATCAAATAAAGAAAACGAAAGAAAAACATCAAGGAGGAGTCAATCCAACAACAACACAGATAAAAACAAAGGAGAAATCTACAACAGGAGGACAACTCTACCCATTTTGAAGAATGGGATGACATGCTTTGCTCAACCTAAGAACATCGTCATTATTGATACAATTATCATCCTTCACAATCTCCATAGCCTCCCTGACCTTTTTTTAGATAAGTAATCAACTTTTACCAAGATTTTTGAATTCTCAATACATATCTGATGCTTTGTCTTATTTGAATGATCAGCCAAAGCTGAGGACATAACAAGATTATTATTAACAGCAGCCTTATGCTCTTAAATTCTAACTTCAAAAGACCTCCCAGTTTCACCAATATAGGTAAGACCACAAGAGCAAGGAATATGGTCCTTTACAGATTTAAGGAGGCTCCTAATGATACGAGGGGGTTGAAAAAATGTTCTAATCTGCTTCTTTCTCAAGATGTCAGCAATCTTTTCAGCGTGCCTTGAACACAAGGAAGCACACCCTATGTTTTAATTCCATGAACTTTTCTTATTCAGATATTCTAGGAATCTTTTTCACTTTTTGAAATGCCTTCTCAACCTGCCATTCCTTGTATCCCGTATTCTTGAAACTATTGATCAGGTATCACTTTTCTTGGTCCAAATGTTCATCATCAGAAATTCTGAGGGCTCAAGGAGCAAAAGTGTTGATAACCCCTACTTTTTGGGAAGGGTGATGATGCAAGTCAGCATGAAGGCATTGCTCAGTGTGGGTTTTCTTATGATACACTTGATGGCTGAAAGAACCATCAGCCTTCCTAGAGATGAGAATTTCTAAGAAAGGAATGGAATTGTTATCTTCTAACTCCATAGTGAATTGAATATGCTTAGATTGACTATTAAGATGCTCCACAAATTTTTTGAAGTCCTCTTTACCATGAGTCCACTTTGTTAGCGTCAGAAGTCACCCCTGGATTGCTTGCAGGAGCAGAGCCCAACGCCCATCAGTTTTTATGTCACGATTTAATAAATGGGGGTGGTGGAATGGAAAGAGACCCAGGAAAGCAGCATTGACACAGGAACCAGGGTCTGGTATGTAGAAAGCAAGGGAGGTCTTGATCCAACTTCCGTCAGTAAGTTGATTAAAGGGTGGTAGATGGAAGACTTGTGAGAAGGGTGAGCAAGACTGCCTCGGGCAACAGGCCTTCGGAAGCTTGAAGAAGAAAAACTCAGAAGCCAAGATCCTCTTGGTCCAGAGTTTCAAGGAGCTGAAGGGTGACTCAACTGGATCCTCCAATTCCAAGCCATTCCAGCGCTGAGAAAACACAAGAACTGATTAGAAACGTTGTGACTGTTGCAGTGATCCAACCTACATCATCCTACAACAGCGCAACTCGACAGGATCCTCCAATTCCGAGTTGTTCTAACACAGTAAACAAAGAGATGGAAAAAGAGGCTAACATCCATAAAGTAAGAAGTCTCAAATGCCTTATACATTAACCAGAGCGACCAGCGCTGCAACAAAACTTTACAATAGGGAGCCTAGCTCAACCATCGACCCCTTACAAAAATACAAAGACCGAGTCTATATACTCAGCAAAATTCGCCTATCAGAGGCATGTTCAGTCATCCAAGGCGTGGTGTCCCCTCAGCCGAATTTGGACGGGTAACTTTCGTCAGACGCCGCCTTAACTGCGCATGGCTCCTGTAGGGGAGATAGCAGCAACATTAAAGGCCAACATGGCGTGCGCAGACTTTCTCTGGTCAGATGAGGACTGGCCATGACCTTTTGGAGAAAATCAGTGTACAGGACCGTCTCGGGTAGACTGTCTGCCGGAACCTCCATACCTCGCATTCAATAAGTGAGTTGAGGTTTCAACTACCTCTGTTCACCTTCATTTAATTCTTCAGCGAGGACCAGGATCAAAGTCGCATCAAATGGTGCATGGAGATCACGATGATCCTTTCGGCGGCTAGCCCTGACGCCTTTGGCTCCTTTTGCACAGTTCTTTTCTTTCCCAGGCGGCCACGGGCTGTGACCCTATGCTTACTCGCAAAGGAGCTTTCGGCGTTCGTGAATAGGAAGGGGTTGATCCCCGTCCCTCGAAACCGCGATGAACGAAACACCGAGATGGCTTGAGTTGGCGCCGCACGTCCCCCTAGATCTGACGGCTCTGAACTCAACCGATGATGCTGTGAGCCCGATTTCAGGCGCTATCGGCACTTCGGGGTTCGGGGCTTCGAGATGTATAACAACAGAAAACCTTCACCCTTTGAACTCGCAACTGCCGAAAAGCCGACGTGACCAGATCTCGCGCCACGTGTCCTTTGGATGAACGGCTGCCATCCATGCCCGCACATGATGTGGGCGCTATCCATTGCGCTATCCTCGGCGCATCTTCTCTATCCGCGACTTCCCGCCAACCGTTGATCTACTCCTATGGATGGATCAGGACCGCTGACACTATAATTTTGCCTACTCGCTTGATTTTAAGTCCGAACAGGACTTCTTCTGTTCGCTGCGCTTGGGTGCTCCTCGTTCAACCTGCAGACCTGGATATCCCGATGCCGAAGACAAGTAATGTTGCTAACACACTTTACATTAGTGTTGTCCATGTATATAATCCAGAAATCTAGTGTTGTCATCATTTTTCCTCTGGCTTTCAGTCTGATTGTGACTTTCTTGTAATTGAAATTCAGATTTTGTGTTCTTTTTTTCCTTCTGTGTAGGAGAGAGAGTAATCTAATGCGCTAAATCCAAAAATAGCTGCAAAGGAGGTCTAGATCTCTATATCAATCATTATTAACAACAAAATTGAAAATTATGGTGTGGTATTCTCATGCTTTGGCTCCATGATGTACTGCTTGATCTATCCTTTATTGATCAGTAATGAAATATAAGATGAATTTCTTTAGGATTAAAAAAAATCTGGTCTAAACGGATGCATAAATTCAAAATGCATATCTTTATGGACAAGAATGCAGCTTAGTTTTAACTCTGAATTTCTATAAGATGCACCTGGCATGAGTGCATCCATGCTCAACTGATTTGTTCGTATGTATGGACATGAGAGAGAACAGAGAGAAAGAAGTACCTCTTCTGGAGTTAAAGGACACTTCCCAATAATTCTCCTTTCATTATACACGAGCCTCTTCTCTGCAAAATTTTGTTCCCTGTACTTCTTCAAAATAATCTGCTCCTCTGGAGTAAAGATATCCAAGCACCTGAAAAGCCAAACATGCAGATAACCCTCAAGACTCAGAAGACAATAAAGAAATAATCATGAATCTTTATGCTGCTGATTAGAGCTCAATGATGAGCTCTGCAGCTTCCAGAGTCGTGTCTGAAAATCTTTATGGGATAGTAATCATTTTATAGTTCTGAATACCTGTATTTTATTTCATAAAGAAAACTCTAATACAGCATAGTTATTTTTAAATTGGATACTTTTTCTGTGGAAGCATGCTTATAAGAAACGTCCTCAAGGCAATCATTTGACTACAAAACTCCACAAACTACACACAAACAGACTCTCACTGGAATTTATGCAAATGAAATATAGGCAAGCTACTTATGTGTTAGATAGATTTTTTTTCGAATGCACCTGATCTACATCAAAAGAAATCAAGTCTGGTAGGTAAAGAGCAAAAACTTAAAGCTTAGAAAAGAAGACCAAACTCTAATAGCAAGTAGAATGAATTTGTGCCTTTTAATATAGTCATCCACCTGACGACTAGCATCCAATAAAAGCTCTACCAGGCCATATATTGTGAAGAAAAGCATTTGAGGACAAAAACCTATGTCATCTGGATCTAAATCATATTAAGATGCAAGACAGTTAAAAGATAAAGACATTGGAATTTACTTATCAGAGACATTTCTTTGAGGTTTAGCTGGGTTGATTGACAACTTACTAAAGACTTTGCAGATGTGTATTAAATTACCAGCAAGCAAATCCAGATTCTGGCAGAAATCAGCCCTGCAATTTATTGAAAGATTTGAAGGAGAAATCTTCCTTCTGATCATACCGGAGGCTCAAGGCTTCAACATATCAGACCAGAGGGAATGCATAACAAGGACAATAAGAAGTATACTAGATGAAATAGGAACTTGGAGGATGGAAAGAGTATGTTAGGTGTTTCTGCTCAAACTCTCGCCAAGGAGAGCGTGGGGCAACAGAACAAGCAAGCCGCCCACTGTCACCTCAGCAGCCTTGCTTCTACTCTTCTAGGCTAGGGTCTCTAACCTAAGGAGGGTTTTCCTATATGGTCAAACTAAGTCCTATCATTTCTAATGAGGCAGGGATGGAGAAGGACTTGGCTGACTTTGGTTGACTTCTCGACAGGATAGCTCAATGCACACGAGGAAAGGTAACAAGTAATGCTTAAGATTGCATGCAAGAATACCAGCAATGTTTGTAAGAGCAATTAATGCAGCATTCAATGAGTATTCATGAAATATCTTTAAGGATGAAGAGAATTATCATTACAGCAGTAACTTATATGATATAAGTAACATCCATTCAAAATGGATATAAGTTATATCCATTCAAAATATAATCACATGATACCATAAACCAAGAGAGGTAGTGCTGCTGCAAATAAATATCACTGTTTGACTTGACTGTAGCAAATTTCAAATTGACAAGGCAAAGCATAGTTCAATGTCCAGATCACACACTAATCAGATTTACACATCACTTCACTAATTAGACATTGAAAACTCATCTGTATTCTGCATGCAATAAAGATCACTGTGTAAGCCCTAACTGTAACAAATCGGCCTTCAGAGACAGCAGCAAATAGGCAAGATCACAAGAGTTTTTTGGAGGTTGCTTGGGATGATTAAGATAGGCCTGGATTATGGTAAGCCAATCAAGTAAAAGGCTAGGAAACACTGCTCCACAAGACAGTCAAACAAAACTCCTTGCACCTGTATACTAGGCGAATTGGACAGCAAATTGACAGTTGGAACAGCAGCCGAATTGTGGTAACGTTCAGGGGATTTAGTAGGTCCTTGGGCTTGGTTTTGGTAGGAGTGCAGTGTGGCCAACTAACCCAGCAAAGGAAAAAAACAACATTGCGCTGAAATGCAGTCAGATGGAGCCACGTTTGTCACTGGTACCCTGCAGAAATGACGGTTTGAGAGACATTCCAGGCAATAAGCAAAAGTGAGGTAGGGGCTAGCAGTTTAGCAAGTCGATGCACCCTATTTCCTGTTGTTTTGATGGCCAAATGAGGTAAGAATGATAATCCCTGGCAGCTGGGATAGAAGATGCTTGCAACGATCCCTGGAAAAATATGATATACTTTAGCTTCAAGACTGTAAGACCCGGCAGAATTAACCAGCATACAGATTGGCCCAAGGGAAAGAGGCTAGGGCTGTAGCAAACAATAGATCAGACCTACAAAGACAAAGAAAGCAGCCCTAGGGTTTGATGGACATAAGATAGGCAGTTTAAAAAAAAAAAATCAAACCCTCAATAGCTGGCTTAATGATGAATAGGTAAATTAGCCAGCAAGAAATTGATCAAGATGTATGCAATGAAGCTCAATAAAACATAAAAAGGAGGAAAATTTTAACTTTGGGGTTTTTGGGTGGTTGAAGACAATAAAAAGACCAGTGCCTTAGAGGGCTATGGGGTCACCACTTCACCTCTATGTGAAAGCCTAGGGTTTACGAAGAGTAATGTTGAAAGGCTCCTGGAGGATTGCCCCTCAAGCACCACCTAGGGCTTGAAATATTTCTTTAGGGTTGCAAGGGAGGATTGGTCCATGAGAATCCTCTCCCGGTACTAAGCAAGGTGAACTTAAAGACGAGCCAAGCAAAGGAGAAGAGCCATTAGACATCATATCTTAGCACATGAACAAGGAACTTTAATGATCAAAGTGAAAGGTGAGAGAACTTACCTTGAACCCTTCCAAGTGGAGCATTGAGCACTTATTTGGCCTTGTAGCAGCCGTGTTCTTCCAAGCAACCTCTAAGAAAAATATTATAACCCTTGAAATTAACTAGAAACTCACACGAAGAGAAAATGATACTCAATAGATCTCAATAGCCAAGCTTCTCATTAATCTCCAATGATTTGAAATGGAGGACCTCTCCTTTTATAGGTGATAAGCCTCCTCAAATACAATGTAGAACCATGAGCTCCAAAACCATTTGCCTGGAAAAATCATGGGCAAAATACAAGAAATAATAAAATACATCAAATAATGTGCTCAATAAGTGAGACGTCCTTCTTAGAAGAGGTCAAATACAATATGAAACCACACATATGGACCAAGTAGAAGCCAAAGAGAGGTGCACCCCTCAAAATGTGGTGTCCACGTCCAAGGAATGGTCCAACCAAGTCAAGTCAATGGTCCAATGTCTAATTCCTCCATCCAAGGAACGGTTTAAGTGAAGAAAGATCCTAGAAGAAGATGACGTCACCCATCAATAAAGTCCTCTCAAAGGCATATGTGAGCTCAATGAAGCAAGCACTCCTTGTTGATGGGTCCAATAAACATGCCACATCATCAAGGGGAGTGAATCATCATGCGTTGTCACCCTTGTAACATGCAATCACTATCTCCAATGAATTAAATGTAGATTTTCGAGAAACTAGAAGGCTGCCCAACAGGTCTGTCTTTGACCTCTTGTTGGGCACTAAGTTTGAGATAACAAAGCTGTCCTTGCTGTTGTTTTAGGACAGCAAACAGGTCTGAATATTGTATGTGAATGAATAAGATAATAAGATGAGCTACAATGAGGATGAGGGCTTGTATATATACCCACGCAGGGGTGCCCTTTCATAAGAGACATGACCTTTCATATATCATGTATCTTCATAATTAATTATTAGTTATTAGTTATTTATATTTACATATTATATATATTTATGTTTGTTACATTGCCTTCCCCTTAGAAATGCTTTGTCCTCAAAGCATGTTTATAGAGAGGCTTACTTCTTCGTTCTGGCTTGCAATGTCTTCGCATGACTCTCTGTTTTTAGTGTTGTTAAGATTGATGATACCAGATGATATGAGTGACGAAGAGTTGAGCAGAACTATCGAATTGTGAAAGAGTCTGCCCACCCTAGTTCAATCTTCTGCGATATTGGGCGTTTATAAGGTTCTAGTTTTGGATAATATTGATATTCTAACTGGTTAATATATCTACTCTTATGATTTGAATGTCGAGAGGGAGTTCTCATAATATGATTTCCCCTTATCATACTTGTAGCATTTTCTTCTTTTGACTTTGATATATGATTTTCCTCATGCGGCAATGTTGCCTTGTTAATGGCTAAACTTTGATTAGTAAGTTTACCTGGATCTTCCATCGTTTGCACTCTAGCATCTTTATATGTTTTTTCTTCAACTGGATTGGCATCTTCTTTTAATTTTCTGATTTGTTCTAGTAGCTCGTGATTGAGGTTTTTCGAACGAGAATTTTCTTCATTTTTTTCTGATAGGTTCTTCTCACGTTCTTGATTCTCTTGTTCCAACTTATGAACATATTGTTTTCGAACCTTTGACTTCTTGATCTGTGTAAGTAGTTTTTTTTTGTGTTCTTTTAAACAAGAATTTTCTTCGCTTTTATCCTTGATAACTTCGTCAAATTCTTTTTGCATTCTTTGCATTACTTTTTTCTTTTCTTGAAGTATCACTTCTGAGATATCGTTAAATTCTTCTGGTGTTACAGAATCTAGCGTCGATGTGGTATCTTGTAATGTTATCATTTTTTCCTTATAGGGGAATGTCACAAACTTTTTCTCCATGTTTAGTATGAAGGTACCTAGGCTTTTAAACCAGGGTAATCCGATGACAATGTCAACTTCTTCTTGATACATAGTTGTAACATAGAATTGAGATATATATTCATATTCATCAATCGTCACTTGTCACTCCTTAATTCGAAAATAATCTTCCTTTCTAATTATATTCGTCTCTGGAATTAATAATTGATTTGCCAAATTAATATTCATATAATTTGCATTATAGTCCAAGCTAATAACAATGTTTACTTCTCTTCCTTGAATATTTCCCTTTAATGTCGAAAACCTGCAACATACAGTTGGAAAACCTTCATAAGTAAATCTTCCTTTCGTCATATATATATATATATATATATATATATATATATATATATATATATATATAT
>JASDQU010242223.1:41606-55745 GCA_032191745.1 Picea mariana
TGATACCCTGAATGAAGATCCAACTTTGTGATATAGATTGCTCCATGTAGTTCATCTAACAATTCATTAATGATGGGAATGGGAAACTTATCTTTAATAGTGATCTTGTTGAGCTCTCTATAATCTAGACACATATGCCATGTGCCATCTTTCTTGAATACCATTACCACTGGTGCAGATTAAGAACTTTGGCTAGGTATAATAATGCCAACCTCTAATAACTTTGGCTAGGTCTAATAATGCCAGCCTCTAACATTTCTTCAACCATGCATTCATTTTCACTTTTCTGGGCATAAGGGTATTTGTATGGCGTGATGTTGGGAGGAACACTCCCAAAAATTAGGTGAATATCATGATCGTGATTTCGAGTGGGTGGAAGACCTTTGGGAATATCTTCAAATGCTTTCGAATGCTTATCAATGATCCCTTGTAGATATAGGGGAATAAATGGCTTAGATGTTTGAACATATAGTGAGAATAGTTATGCAATTACACCTTGATGCCCATTTTTCAATAAATTTTTTATGCCATTGGAGCTTATCACCTTACTAAGTTTCTCTATGATACCTCTTAACTCAATTTATTTTCCTTCCAATGAAAATTTTAGGAAGAGTTCTTGAAAATTAAAAGCCACTATTCCTAATGATTGTAACCATTTGATTCATAGTACGACATCAAAACCACCCATGGGTATAGAAATCATTTGACTATTCATTACATATTACCCCATAGTAAGACTGATCTTATTGCATTTTCCTGAGGAATTGATAGTTCCTCCATCTACAATCATTACTTGAAACTCTGGTGATGGATATACAAAGCAATTGAGAGCTTTGGATAATTTATAGTGAATGAAATTATGAGTACTACCAAAATCAATTAGGACTATTACTTTTTTCTTTTTGATATATCCTTCGATCTTGAGGGTTTGAGGAGTTCTAATTCCATCCAATGCATTACATGATATCGTGGGAGTCAAGTCTTCAAAAGAAGTCACATCTATATTTTCATCTTGAGATGGTTCTTGTTCTTGTTCTTGTTCTTCTTCCTCTTCACAATCTATATAGAATAATTTCTTCGCACCACACTTATGTCCCTTACTGTACTTGTTGTCACAATTAAAGCATAAGCCTTTTGATTTTCTTTCCTCCAATTGTTGAGGTGTCAACCTGGTAGGTTGATGTGTTTTAGAAGAAGGAACATTATTCTCTCGATAGATGTTAGGAGTGGTCCTTCTAGTAGACATAGCCATATTTTTACTTTCAACATTTCTTGCCACCCTAAATGCATTATCCAATGATTTGGGTTCCCAAAGATGAACCTCATGTTGAATGTTATCCCTTAAAGTTCCTATGAATACATCAATAAAGTGCTCATCTGGAATATCTGTTACCTTTATATTCAATCTTTGAAAGTTCTCAATGTGCTCTGTAATTGAACTCTTTTTCTTGAGATTTATCAATTGGCTAAATAAGGTATTGATCCTTGTATCCTCATAGTGTGCTATAATTTCTTCCATGAAAATTGTCCAAGTGATGTGTGATTTGTGATAACAAAGCCATCGATACCACACAAATTGATTGGGTTCTAAATATAAAGAAGCAATATGTACCTTTTGTGTATGTGGCACATTATGTAGATCAAATAATTGATCCATTTAAAGTATCCATGTGATTGGGTCCTTTCCATCAAACTTCCTCATATTGATCTTAGGAAATTGGTTGGTCTTCAACCCTAAGTTAGAGTTTCTCCATTCTTGATTCATCTTCCTTGTGCCCTCATCATGAATTTCATGGGATACATTTTCACTTTCAGGTGTCCTCTCTATTAGGAAATTTTTCAATCCTTCCATGATCTCCCATTTTAAACCATCCATCTTAGTATTTATTACCTCCAACTTAGATTTCGTTGAATCCATCATCTCTTGTAGTCCATATTTTTTTACTGTCTTCTTTTGTAAATCATGTATGTCCCTACGCATTTCTTCACCTTCATAAAGAGTCCAAGTAGGATTGTCTCGAGGCTTATTTGGTGTAGCAGTTCCCTTTTTTGGTGGCATGTTGGCCAAGTATCACTTTAAACCATGATTTTGAGGTGGTTCTGCTAGAAAATATTTTTTTTATTGTATCTTCAAAATTTCGACCCTTCTGGGTATGCAATTTTATTTTTTGTAGTTCTATCATATTTCTTATCTGCAATGCCACAGGTCTGATCAAAATTGGATGTGCCAAGTAGAATTTATGGTAACTTCCCCACATCTTGCTAATTTTTGGCCTTTCCAGGAGATATCACTTGTATAGCATTTCCCGCACAAAATAATTGGTTTAAAATTATGAAACTTGTACCAAAAATACTACAGACTTTCCACTATCCAATGCAACCGGTTTCACTCAAATTCGATACCCTAGGAATAATTTATGATTGTTTTACCCGAAACACGTGCTTGAGACTAGTTGTTAGGACTAGTCAAGTACCCTATCTTCCACAGGGTGTCTATACAAATGTAATATGAACTAGAAGACAAATTTTTAATCACAGATAACTTGATACTTTATGTGAATTTTCTCTGGATTTCGGGGTCTGAAACATTACAAAAACGTTTTTATAGGGAAAATGTCGCGATGACTCAATTAAAGATGATTCCAAAACCCTATCTTACAAAAGATGTATCCCTTAAAGTATAAGGCCTCGGGAGATGAAATTTTAACCCAACATACCTTGATCCATCTGCTAAATATCCTCCAGAGGCTTCCTTCTGAAACGTTGTAGAAAAAAATTTATAGCAAAAATTCCAAGGTGTCTCAAATGCAACAGAGAAACCCCAAGACCTTGAGCTCTGATACCATATGTTAACAACCAAATATCAATATAGCATAGAAAAACCTCATAATAAGTACTCAATTCCTTGAAAAATAGACGATTTCAGGTCATAAGCCTCTTTGAGTGGGAAACCTCCTTATACCCCACATAAATGTCCAAATGCAAAATGATTCCAAATGAAAATGTCTCCTTGTTATATATAGGAGACTAGGAGGTACAATTACAACTAATGGACTAAAGATGACATAAATACAATAAAAATACTAATGCAATATGCCCCAATTAAGGGGTAATGAGCCACTATTTAGGGCTTAACACGAGATTTACATTCGTCCACTCAGAGTTCATCTTTTGAGACATGTTTTGGGTACCTACCCAAGGTTCCTTTGGACTTGATATATGGGAGAGATGCCGATGTGAATGAAGAATGAATAGAGGACATAGCTCGCAAGTTCATCCATAGGATTCAATAGATACACCTGGCATTCAGGGAACAATTGGAGAAGAGTCCAACACAATATAAAGCTCGACATGAGAAGCACAAGGTTGATCATTAGTTCCAGGTTGGATACCGGGTATGGATTCACATCAGAAGGAACGATTGAAGGGTGAAGGAAAGAAAATCAAGCCCATCTAATATGGACCCTTCACTATCTTGGAGAAAAGTGGTACTAATGATTTTAGTTTAGATCTTCCACCTTATATGAAGATTTACTTCGTTGTGAACGTAGAGAACTTGAAACTTTTTGAGCCTCCCATGATCATGGATTAGGATGAGGAAGTTTCAATACCTTCAGTTGATGACTTTTCACCTAAGTAGTTGGATGAGTTACAGGAAGATATCATTCTAGAAAGAAGGACGAGGAGTTCACACAGGGGTGGTGTTAATTAACTTCAAGTAGGATTAAAGGGAACACATCCAAGCAAGGCAAAGTGGATTGAGAAGGACAAAGTGAGGGGACTCTTCCCTCACTTACTAGGTAATTGATGAAATATTTTGGTGTTAAAAAAATCTCTTAGTGGGAAGGCGTGATCAAAAAATGATCCATAGAAGGCTAAGAACAACTCATAACTCATAGAGGAACTCAGGATTCTTATAATGGCTTCAACAGATAGAGAAAGGGAAAGAATTCAAAGTTCCAAAAACTCAGTTAAAATGGAATGATCGTGAAGAGTGCTTCACAAGATTTCTAACGACGCAAACAACTCATCAAATAGAGTTATGGATCAAAATATATAAGCGGTCAAAGTTTTGGTCAACCTAGTCAAGTCAACAAGGATGATTCAACATCCATAATGCTGACGTCAGCATCAGTACGGATGAAATCATCATCTGTATAACTTACGTAGAAATAAAAAAGGGCGACACATGTCCTTCTGATGTCAACATGATGACGTGGTAGCACGAGAGGCTGCCACATGTCACTCAAATTTAGACTTTTTAGGCCGACATGTGGACCATTAAAAAAGTGCCATGTGGCATTCGTACAGTCCGTATAGGACACGTGGAATCCATATGATAGGTGGAAGGATGACATGGCATCCATACACTGTGGTGAACCAACTTGGTTCACTATGTAAATATCCAATATAAATAGGACAATACACAATAATCCATTTAAGGATAGTAAATATATTTAATAATAATTGTATAAGAATATGATATAATGAGATGAAATTACAAATGAGGAATGAGGGCTTGTATATATATCCCGCACAGGGGTACCCTTTCATAAGAGACATGACCTTTCATATATCATGTATCTTCATAATTAATTATTAGTTATTAGTTATTTATATTTACATATTATATATATTTATGTTTGTTACATTGTCTTCCCCTTAGAAATGGTTTGTCCTCAAAGCATGTTTATGGAGAGGCTTACTTTTTCATTCTAGCTGGCAATGTCTTTGCATGACTCTATGTTTTTTGTGTTGTTAATATTGATGATACCAGATGATATGAGTGACGAAGAGTTGAGTAGAACTGTCGAGTTATGAAAGAGTCTTCCCACCCTAGTTCGATCTTCAACGAAACTAGATGTTTATAGGGTTCTCATTTAGGATAATATTGATATTCTAACTAGTTAATATAACTATTATTATGATTTGAATGTCGAGAGGGAGTTCTCATAACATGATTTACCATTATCATACTTGTAGTATTTTCTTCTTTTGACTTTGATATATGATTTTCTTCATGCGGCAATGTTGCCTTGATAATGAATGAATTTTGATTAATAATTTTACCTGGATCTTCCATCGTTTGTACTCTAGCATCTTTATATGTTTTTTCTTCAACTGGATTGGCATCTTATTGAGCTTTAATGTCTGGATTTTCAAGTTTGTCTTCTTTTAATTTTCTGATTTGTTCTAGTAGCTCCTGATTGAGGCTTTTCAAACAAGAATTTTCTTCACTTTTTTCTGATAGGTTCTTCTTGCATTGTTGATTCTCTTGTTCCAACTTCTGGACATATTGTTTTCGAACCTTTGACTTCGTTATCTGTGTAAGTAGTTTTTTACTGTGTTCTTTTAAACGAGAAATTTCTTCGTTTTTATCCTTGATAACTTCGTCAAATTCTTTTTGCATTCTTTGCATTGCTTTTTTATTTTCTTGAAGTATCACTTCTAACATATCGTTAAAGTCTTCTGGTGTTACAGAATCTAGCGCCGATGTGGTATCTTGTAATGTTATCATTTTTTCCTTACTGGGGAATGTCACAAACTTTTTCTCCATGTTTAGTATGAAGGTACCTAGACTTTTAAACCAGGGTAATCCGATGACAATGTCAACTTCTTCTTGATACATAGTTGTAACATAGAATTGAGATGTATACTCATATTCATCAATCGTCACTTGTAACTCCTTAATTCGATAATAATATTCCTTTCTAATTATATTTGTCTCTGGAAATAATATTTGATTTTCCAAATAAATATTCATGTAATTTGCATTATAGTCCAAGCTAATAACAATGTTTACCTCTCTTCCTTGAATATTTTCCTTTAATGTCGAAAAACCGCAACATACGGTTGGACAACCTTCACAAGTAAATCTTCCTCTTTCCTTAGTAAACTCCATTTGATTTGTTGATCATTTGCGATAAATGATACCTTTATTATGAAACTTATATAATGCTTATTTCACCTTCCTTACTTTTAACCTTGTATAATTCCCTTATATATGTTTGATTCCACCAAATGACTAATTGAACTTAATAATACCTTTTGAGAGTCTTCTTTGGTTGGACCTCTTATAACTCCTTTAATAATTACACTTTCCTTTATTCTCTTTAATGATATTTTTTTGTTCTTATATGACTCATATAACTATTTTTATCTCCCTTTTCCGAGAAAAAGTATTTCCAATACCTTTTAATATTTGAAATTTTTTAATATAATAATATATTCACTTTTCACCTTTTTCTTTTTTATTCTTTTCTTTAAAAGTTATATGGTTGTTTTTATATGACTCGTATAACTTTTTTTCCCCTTTCCCTTAATATAAAATGAAAAAGTAATTCCAATACCTTTTTAATATTTGAAATATCCTTTTGTTGACTTTTTCAAAAGTAATTTCACTTTTTCATCAATAATATGTATTTAATTTCTTTATATCTCCATAAATAATCCAATATAATCCCTTTTTACTTTTATTTTTTATTTTTATACTTTTGCTTGTATGTCATAAAGTTAATCCAGATCCCTTCTTATAATTTGTTATTTCTTTAATATTTGAAAAGTCACAACCTTAGATTGAAAGCCCATGTTTTTTCTTTTATAACTTGAATCTTCACCTTGTGGCAATTGGTTGGAGGAGTGTACGAACGTGGTTTGCGGTGAAAGCGTAGTACAAATTTAATTATGGACAGGTAGTTGCACAGGTGAGGTAGTGGCAAAATTCTAACGGACAGGATGGACATAATATTTGTATGGTGTGTATGGCAGCGGTGGCGGTTGTAGTTATTAGAGGTTGTACGAAATTTGTACCGTTGTTGCACAAAAAAGAAATTGAATCAATGATGATCCAACTATATATCAACATTGGCGTATGGACTTGGTGTGGCTTCTTTCCTATATGGATCATTTTTTGATGATTGTACCGACTTTTCGGTGGTTGTACAAAATTTTACTGCGGTGGTACAGATGGCAATTTTTAAACAACCGTGATTGTATAGGTGGAAACAGGTGATGTGCAGGGCAATGATTTTCGACGGCTCTACAAATTTAATGTGGCTACTCTACGAATTCGCAGATTTGCAGTATGTCGATTTTTTTATTTTTTTATTTTTGTTTTTTAAAAACTTTTGTATAGGCAGTGGAATTACTTATTTTCAGCAGAATTTAGACATATCAAATTGGTTATGTTCTTTGAATCTTCCTTGGATTCGATTTGGAAAGGGAAGCTACAGGAATTGACAGCTCAGTGAAGATTCTTCACAGTGGATTTTAGAACTTGATTGATGTCAATGGTAGCTAGTTCGATTTGACCGAGTTGTTGTTGTGGCTATGTATTTGCAGTTGGGATTATTCTAGCAACAGAGTAATTCTTTCACATAATTTCTGTACTTTTAATACCAAATGTGACTTGATAAAATAGTGTTTTCAGCAGGGACAATAAATGATTTGTAATATTCTTTTAATTTTCTAATTCACTTTATTATTTATTCACTATATTTTTTGATGATTTTAGTAATTGTTGGTAGTGGTCAAAGATTAGAGAACATAGAAATTATGATAAACTGTAGTGGTGTAATTCTTTCATTCAACAAAACTTTTGAAATTTCTGATTTGTAAAATGGCCAAGGGCCTGAGGCTGAGAAACTATGCCAAATTAGTGTGGTGGCCAAAGGCTAGGAGTTTTTCTGCCAAGGGCTTTGAAATCTGACCAAAAGTCTGGTGGCCAAAGGCCTGATTACGGTCAATGACCAGATCAAAGAAACTCTGAGAAATGGAGTTTGGCCAAAAGATGGTTCAGACAAGGTCTGATAAAGAGACTGGCCAAAGGCCGGGATCAGAAAAACAAATCTCCGATACCACTGTGGTGAACCAATCTGGTTCACTATGTAAATATCCAATATAAATAGGACAATACACAATAATCCATTTAAGGATAGTAAATTTATTTAATAATAATTGTATAAGAATATGATATAATGAGATGATTACAAATGAAGAATGAGGGCTTGTATATATATCCCACACAAGGGTTTCCCTTTCATAAGAAACATGACCTTTCATATGTCATGTATCTTCATAATTAATTATTACTTATTAGTTATTTATATTTACATATTATATATATTTATGTTTGTTACATACACACGTGGCAGGATGACGTGGCAGAAGGGTGAAGTTGTAGGCTGACTATGAAAAGGAGGTGATGTGGGCCAATGATTGGTTGCCACGTGGCCTAGTCATGGGATGCCATGTGGTAGTGGGAAAATGCCCAATGACACCCCATGACCGAAAGTTTAAAATATATATATATATATATATATATATATATTAAAGTGCCACCCAATTTGGGGCAATTCCTCCATATTTGGTGGCACATTCCAACTCTCTGTCAGAAGTAAAATATTCTGCCAAACCTTAATTGTCAACCATTCTAGCAAATTGCCCGCTAGATTTAGCGGGGCACGCCAAATATGGTTGCAACTATATGCCAAAAAATGAAGTTCATGGGATTCGATCCCGAGACCTCTACCAACCAATGCCCTAACTTAGCCTTCGCTAACCACTCTACCAACTACTTCTTTATTGCATAACCGCCCACAATATATTATATAAAGGGGGTCTCGGCTAGTGCTCGGAGGAGGAGATCAGACCAGGGCACGACCATATCGTACAAAGGCATGAATTTTGAGAATGGGAATGGATTTCGAGATATTACAATCATTTATTGCAGAGGCAGTGGCATGAAAACCAAGGCAGGGATGTCTCTTGGGCCTGAAAGTGTCAAACTCGGATAAAGGCGTGGAGATAGTAATTTTTAGGTAAAACAACGCCACAAACGTAGTGGTTCTGTTATTTTTCTTATCTGAGAAAATATTATGTGGCTAACTCCAGAATGAGGTATACTTATGTATTTTTCCCAGTTCTTTTGTGGAGTTAAGAAAAAGACCTACCCATTTGAGAGTGGAACCCGGAGACGTAGTCCAACAGGGATGGACTCCATTATCAAGTTCTTTGTGTTCATATTGCATTCTTATGTCTATTTACTTTTGAGTTTTTCCTTCTTTATGGTGTACTTTTTTTTATACTCATTTATTACTGACGAAAAGATCTCGGATCAAGGTGGGTGGCCATTGATATCCACCTAAATAAATGTATAATTCATCAAGTTGATTCAAAGAAAATCCACTTAGCAGACCTATCGGTGGTATAGTTGACTTCTATTAATGTTGAAACTGTAAAAATGCAGATTGAAAAAAACTTGCTCAAATGGTGGGAGCTTATCTATGGGAAGAGATGTGACGATTACTCTCATTCGCAAGAAGATGAGTCCAATGATACTCCAAAGTCCTTTTTAACATAAAACATAAATGAGAAAACCATAAACATACAAAATCCTAACCCCGAGAGATGAAACACCAAAAGGTTTGTGGGACCTGATGGGAGTAGTTGATACATCAACTTCTCGAGGGCGTAAATTTTGCATACAATCTCTGTCCGGGGCGTTCAATACACTATTGGAAAGGTATAATCGATGAATACATATATTGTTCGGCCTAGCATATGTCATCGATTGAATGGAAGGCACTTATGAGCCCAAAAATATCGTTTAGGGCATGAAAATGACCCTGGAAGTTTGGAACCCAAAAAACTATAAAAAAATTGCCAAAATGGAAAGTCCTTTTTGAGTCAGTGGAATAGGTGGGTGGCCACCGATATCCACCTGAATCAAGTTACAAGTCATCAAGGTGATTCAAAACAAATCTTCTTAGCAGACCTATTGGTGGTATAGTTGATGGTGATCATTCTCCTGGGTATGTATGCTTTTTCTCACAACAGGTGCACCACGTAATCTCTAGATATTTAATAGGAAATTTATTGCAATAGTGGTTACTAACTATCATATAGATACAATAAAGGGAATTTTTTAGAAGGAGGAGATAGGCCACAATTTAGAGACTAATGGATACCACGAAGGTCCTCTTCATGGAACTCTTGGACAATTTGGTGTAAGGTTGGAGAACCTCTAGAATTTCAACCTTCATTTAAGATAGAACCATTGTTAACGTTGTTTAGATGCCCTATCATGATTCTATTAGATAAATATTTTTAATTTTATTTCATATGATATTTTTAGAGGGAAATTAGACCTAGTTGTAAAAAAAATATGTGTTGGAAATTTAACCCCCTTTTATAATGTTTGATATTGGAGAGGTATAATGAACACCACACAAATACAAACTATAAGAACATCATATTTAAAAACTCATTTACTTGTTCCCTAATTAAAAAAAGACATTTTCTAATTGTTCTATGTTTTTTCCCTCCTCACAAATTTTTGTTGCTTAAATTGCATTTCCCAATGAAGAAATGGATTCAACATGCCGAAATACCCCTAGAGCAATCACATTATGCAGATTTAACCACTCAAATATGCAGATCCAACAATATCTCATCGTGGGCAAATATCCCTGAAAAATATTCCCGAAAAAAGACAAAAACATAGCACATTTAAACTATGGATTAAAAAAATATGTTATAGGTTCCTAATTTAAAAAGTAAGTTACTTATAAGAAAATGCAACTTTTTCTTTTTAATCAAATATAATTTGAAAAATGCGATAGACAATTTATTCTTTTTGAATCAAATATTTGTATTGTTAGTATAAGAAACATAATTGTTTATTGAGACTAACCTAGATTAATCAAACCACAAAAGTGATGCACCCAATCAATAAATCCACTTATACTCCTTAAAAGGTTATTAATCTCTGTCAATTTGGAATTATATTTGATCTTACACATGAATCTAATAAAATTATTAGTTTTATAAACAATTATGAATGTCGGCTAAATTGTTAACACTGTTGAGTTTAGTGCAAGAGGATGATACGGTGTATGGATACGCAAAATAAATGTAGTTTTCCTATATTCCTGTTTACCTTCCAATATGTGGAGGAAATATCATCACATCGAGCGTTGGTTGTGTTGGAGTTTCATGACATCTCATAGGGAGTGTGTAATCACTCTGAGATTCCCTTAGGATACCATCATTTAGTACTTATAATTGTTGAAACAGTGAGTCACAACTAATTTGACGTTTGAGATACCTCTAAAGGAGTTCAACCGGTCTAGAATCCGACGGTTCGAATACCTATGCAGGAGGTTAATGAACAATAGAAAATATGTAATATTTTTGTGTGTAGCCTGTAGAGGCTTATAGTATTTATAAGCTTGTTATGTATCTTGAGATTGAGCAATAAAATGTCATCCCTTTGCCTGAATCTATTTATATGGCATTAACTCTCTGAATTTTATGCTTAAATGTTTCTCTTTGTTGCATTATTTCTGTGTAATTACTCAACAAATGGTATTGGAGCCCAAGGAGCATTGTGGTCGCTGGTAATTCTATTCTCTTGTCACTCGCACGTAGAGGAGCTGTCAATGAAATTGTTTTTCAATTCTGTTCGTGAGGGAGAAAGAGCCGAGACCATTTGCATCCCTTAAGTTGTGTGAAGGAGGCCTTGTAGAGTGGCGAAAGTCTCGACTACTAAGTTCAAGGGGGATACGTTTACTAAGTTCGAGGGAGATACGTTTAATGGAAAAAGTAATTTCTAGTTGTGGAAGATAAAGATGCGGGATTTGCTGGTGTGACCAGGATTGCACAAATAATTGACGGGAAAGACAAAGAGACCAATGGGTTTGGGAAGATATGGATTCAAGAGTTCTTAGTACCATGTGTTTGTGCATAGCAGATAAATTTTTGTTTAATATCATTGGAGAGGAGAAAAAGATAGGCTTATGGAGGAAAATGGAAATCGTTTACATGACAAAGTACGAACCAAATCTACTTGAAGAGGCAATTGTAAAGTCTACGAATGAAAGAAGGTGCTAAAAATGTTGATGATTTAAATGGATTTAATACTATGTTATGCTAGTTAACTAGTATGGATGTATAAATTGACGAGGAAGATAAGGCATTGATGTTTTTATGTTCGTTGCATGAGCCTTGGGATACATCCAGATCCAAGTCAAAGGGAAAGATGAAATGTTGGTACTGTGGTAATTCAAGGCATCTTAGGAAAGATTGTTGGAAGAGAAAAGAATCCAAGGAAGAATCTTGTAAGGAAGCAAATATGGTTGAATCAAGTTCATGTATGGTTGATGAAGTTTTATTTGTTTGTAGTATCTCACAATATCAAGAAGAAAGGTTGTTAGATTCTGGTGCTTCCCATCACATGTGTTCACATAGAAGTTGGTTTTCTTCTTACCAATCTATAAATGACAATGTTGTCATTATGGGAAATGATATTTCTTGTAAAACTATTGGGTTTGGGGGCATTGATATTAATATGTTTGATGGGATTGTAAGAACATTGATGGATGATAGACATGTACCTGAACTTAAAAAGAATTTAATTTCTTTGGGAGTTTTGGAGGTCACATGATTACAATTCAAGGAGGAGTATTGAAAGTGTGCAAGGGCATCTTGGTGGTTATGAAGGCTACAAAGATTGGAATTACAATCTTTGAATTTTTCAATTTTAATATTCCTATTGGTGATAGTGATGGATATAAGGGATGTAGATTGTGGGATCATGCGACCAAAAATATCATCACTAACATAGATATGTACAAGGAACAATTAGAAGTTGTTCATGATCGTAAAGGGATATTTTTTTTCAAACTCAAGGGATCATTGTATGGTCTAATGGTACCCAAGATGGTACAAGATGTTTGATTCCTTCATGGTGAGCAAAAGTTTTATTAGAAGTGAGTATGATCATTGTGTTTACTTCAAAAGTTTCAATGGAGGATTCATTATATTGGTGTTATTTGTTGATGATGTGTTTATTGCAAGCCCAAGCATGGTTGAGGTCAACAAGTTAAAGGATTAGTTGGTCACGAGGATTCAGATGATGGATCTAGAAGCAGTAAAAAAAGATGAAGGATCTAGGAGCAGTAAAAAAAAATCTTAGACATAGAAGTACACAGAGATGGAAAAAATGATAAGTTCTGGTTTTCACAAGTCTATGGTGAAGATATAGATGAGGTTCAATATGAACATTGTGAAACCCGTGAATATCCCTTTAGCTTTCCATTGTAAACTTTCTTAAAGTTTATGTCGTGATAGTAAGGAAGAAAATGATTATGTCTCGTGTACAGTACAATAGGAAGGTCAATGGAATGGTCCATACTAATAAAACTATATAGACGGGTTTACGTGACCAATATTGTTAGCTTGCAGGAAAGGTGATGAATAAATGTAGGCAATTTTTTTGTCAAGATGAAGATTGTTGAAACAATGAAAACAAATTTGACATTTGAAGTACCTCTGTGAGAGTTAAACTGGTCCAGAATACGACAGTTTGAATACCTGTGCGGGAGGTTAATGAACAGTAAAAGATATGTAATATTTATGTGTGTAGCCTTACAGGCGTGTAATAGTTGTAAGCCTATTATGTATATATGAGATTGAGTAATAAAATGTCATCCCTTTTCTTGAATCTATTTCTATGGCATTTACTCTCTGAATTTTATGCTTAATTGTTTCTTTTTGATGCATTATTTATGTGTAATTACTCAACAATATTTACCCCGAAAGGGGTATACCTATTGACAATGGGCACTTTTAATGATCTTTTAACCTTAAATTTTAATCTTATGGCCAGCAATTGAAGATGCTGGCATATTCTTAGTCGTCCTTCCAAATCAATGAACCAGATCTCATATTCATAACTTTCTAGCATTTTTAAAAGCTTCCGTTAACCTATTTACCTTTTAACATTTACTTAATATGATTAAGAAATTACTGTGTGACCATCTGACTGACTGCCACGTTCAGATGATTAACCAACTTACTTGAAATTACAAATTTACTCCACTATTAACTTTTTATCATTTTACACTGTTAGATTTATGTTTCTGCTACGTTTACTTAT
The DNA here is from genome assembly GCA_032191745.1 of Picea mariana. Classification (NCBI taxonomy): domain Eukaryota; kingdom Viridiplantae; phylum Streptophyta; class Pinopsida; order Pinales; family Pinaceae; genus Picea; species Picea mariana. The sequence goes on from JASDQU010242223.1 coordinate 55,546, forward strand.
GGCAACCGCATAATCACACTGGTTTCATATTCTTAAAAATTGTGACGTGCACTACTACTCGCACTGCGTACAATCGTTTCTTATTCCAATAGATTATTCTATAGTTTTCTTTCCCAGTTATTAAAACCCTGATACTCCTGCCATTTGTCCCAAGCTTTTGCTTGGGTGAGTTATGGAATCGTTAGAGATTTTGTGGTGGC
>JASDQU010242223.1:92377-109718 GCA_032191745.1 Picea mariana
AGCCATACAATGATTTCTTCAACTTATACACCATTTGTTCTCTACCACTGATCTCATAACCTCGAGGTTGATCAACATATACCTCTTCATTCAGGATGCCATTTAGAAAAGCTGACTTCACGTCCATTTGATAGACATGCCATCTATTCTCTACTGCAATAGCCAATACTGCTCGAACTGTATCAAGTTTGGCTACAGGGGCATATGTTTCCCCATAGTCAAATCCATGCTGCTGCACATACCCTTTTGCAACTAATCTGGCCTTGTGCTTCTGAAATTATCCTTTTTCATTGAACTTGGATATGTACACCCATTTTACACTTATGCTTTTCTTTCCTTCAAGGAGATCAACAAGATCCCAAGTGTCAATTTTCTCAATGACTTCAATCTCTTCATCCATAGCATTTATCCATGCTTCTTCTTTGGCTGCTTCTTCATATGTTTCTGGTTGATATGTTATGAATGCATAAAGTGCATCCAAATCTAATGGCTTAGTATGCTCATACAAATCATGGAGACTTCTTGTCTTTTGCCTTTGCATGGAGGCAATGGTTTGATCTGAATCACTAGTTGGATCTTGTGCTACTAGTTTTCTTGGCACAGAATCTGGAGTACTTGATGAAATTTGTTGTTCTTCTATCACTGATTCATTTGTATCATCTAATGGAACAAAGTTGCTTGTGACCTTGTCATCCCAAGCTCTGTCTTCTTGGAACTTGACATCTCTGCTAATAATAAACTTCTTTGTGATTGGGTTATACAGTCGATACGCTTTTGACTGTTCACTGTACCCAACAAAAATGCATTTCTCACTTTTATTATCCAACTTCTTCCGAAGGTCATCAGGAACATGGGCGTATGCAACACACCCAAAAACACGAAAATAAGATATATCTGGTTTCTTACCAGTCGATGCCTCAAATGGACTTTTATCTTTCAGACTCTTTGTAGGTGCACGATTCAGAATATGCACAGAGCATGCAACAAATTCTCCCCAATATTTGTTTGGAAGATTCTTACCATTCATCATACTCCTTGCCATGTTTAACATAGTGCGGTTTTTCCGCTCTGCGACTCCGTTCTGCTGCGTAGTGTATCTGCAAGTAAACTGCCTTTGAATTCCTTGTTCTTTGCAATACTGAGTGAATGATTTTGAGTCATACTCGCCTCCACCATCTGATATCAACACTTTCACATAGTGCCCGCTTTGCTTCTCTGTCATGGCCTTAAATTCTTTGAACATGGAAAATGTCTCAGATTTTCTTTGAGTGAAGTAAACCCAAGTGATTTTGTTGTAATCATCAATGAATGTTAGCACATAAAAACTTCCTCCTATTGACTCTATTTCCATGGGTCCACATAGATCAGTGTAAACGATTTCTAAAGGAGATTTAGCTCTAAAGGTAGCAGCAGAAGAAAAAACTTCTCTGTGATGCTTTCCTAAAACACAGCTTTCACATACTTGGTGTTGGACTTCTAATTCAGGGAGACCAATGACCATAGATTTCTTTGACAATTGACTGAGATAATCAAAATACAAATGACCATATTTTTGATGCCACAATGATGACTCATCGGGCTTCATAACAGAATAAGACTCAAGGGTTTTGGCATTTTTTAGTATGATAGGATACATGCGGTTCGAGGTCATTTTGATCTGAGCTATGATTGGGAGGCTTATCACTTATGGTGCAGACAATCCCTTTAAACACTACATCATAACCATGCTAAGAGAGATGGCCTACACTAATCAAATTATGCTTAAGACCTTGGACATAATACACCTCTCGGATGCATTTCTGTTCATTATTCTTAGAGAGTACAGAAATGGTACCCATTCCTTGAACAATCACCAAATGATCATCCCCCAACTTTACTCTATTTTTGATAGAACTATCAAAAGATGAAAATAGATCTTTGTTACCTGTCATATGATTGCTGGAACCGTTGTCGAGCAACCACACATCTGAATCGGTTGGTTCTGTAGTCGCATGGCAGGAGTAAAACATGGTTTCTTTCACTTTCTCTTCCTCTGCAACATGTGCAGTTCCATGCTCTCGATTTGTAGGTCTTTTATAACATTCATACTTGTAGTGTCCAAACTTCTTATAGTAATGGCATTGAATTTCTGATTTGTCAACCCATTCCTAAGTGTGACCTCTGCCTCGACCTCTATCATAGGAAGATCTTGCATGCGACTGATTTGGGTCTGCATGTGACCTACAAGCATTCTGTGGCTGGGATCTGCCTCGCCAGCCTCTTCCTCATCCTCTTCTTCTTCCACCACGGCCTCGACCTTTGCTTATGGTGGCTTGCATTTGGAAAGTTGATCCCAACGAAGTGTTTTCTCTCTGCAATCTCGCCTCATGCGATAAAAGAGAGCCCATCAGCTGATCTATGGTAAACATAGTCAGATCCTTCGACTCCTCGATTGCAACAACAACCATATTAAATTTTTCAGGAAAGCTTCGAAATACCTTCTCCACAATTTTATGATTGGGAATGTCTTCACCTTGACTTCGGATTTGATGGACGAGGTGCTTTACACTCGTCATAAACTGGTCGACTGTCTCTGTATCTTTCATAGACATTGTTTCAAAGTTCCGTTGCAAAGTTTGCAACTTGATGGTCTTCACTTTCTCGGTTCCTTGATAGATGTTCATGAGAGTATCCCACCCTCCTTTGGTGGTGCTCTCTCCTTCAATTTTCGGAAAGATGGACTCATCCACCCCCTGAAAGATATGCCATAAGGCTTTTGTATTTTTCTTGACCACTTCTGTGTAAGTGTGTCTCGCATACCAATCCAATGCATCTCGATCTTCATCTTTCGGCAAGGTAACTCCATCTTCGACAATCTCTAAGCATTCATGACAGTTCAGAAAAACTTTCATCTTGGATACCCAAGTGCTATGATTCAACCCGTTCAAAACAGGTGCTTGCATGAGAGCTTGGTTGCTCATGTTGACCATTTTCTGCTCAAAAAATATATATCGGCGGCTCCTTCTTCCTTTGCACGATACTGTGGCCTAAATCTAGGCTAAAAAAAAACTCCCTCTTTTCTTTAATGGTGTAAGAAAAGATTTAACAGATTTTCTATATTTTATGAGTTTAGAGCTTGCTGGAAAAATGAATTGCACAGAAAAAAAACAGATTTGCAATTCTTACAGAGCTTGCTGGAAAAACGTTTTGCAATTTGGCAAGCTGGATAGAGGCTGGATCTGCAGCCTGCTCTGATACCATGAAGAACGAATATGTGGAAACAGAAACCGAATTGACAGAATAGAGAAACAAAATTAACAGGAACCGCAGAACAGAATTGCATAAAACGCACACACTACAGATCTCATTATTGAATAGATAAAAAGGAATTGCATGCAAAGGGAATGCTTCGTAAACAATGAAGCATCTAACATATCACTCAACTCAGCGATGAAAACGATGAATCCAAACAACTGAAAGTTAACTAGTTAACTCAGTGATTGCTCAACTTATTCGTCTAACACATCCTAGGCTTTGTTTTCATAGTGCATGCCGTGTTTCTATCCAACAATCTCTACCATCCCAAAAGTCATCTGGTCAAGACATTTCATCGAACCACACAAACGTTTTAGTGGGTTTATTTTCTTCTATGGAATTATTTTTTTCATTGGCCTAATTCTATGATTTTGTTTTCAATGGATTTAGAGATATTGATCTAATGTTATATGGAATGGAGAATATCAATCCTACATGCGTTTTAGAGCTCGCAAACATGACACAAAGCCATGATTTCCACCGTAGTTTAAGAATTATTTGAATAATTCCACTTTTTCTTTGAGTACTACATTCCATGAGAGACTACTAACCCCCGAAAAGTCTACTTTTGTGGAAGCATATTCCTTTTCTCCCTGCTCACCACAAAGAAAAAATATTGAGTTTAGGCCCATATTTTAATAAAATATATGTGAGGGAGGAAGTCCTCAAAGAGAACATGTCATAAATAATTTTATAGTGCAAGAAAGGTTATAAAGGCAACAATTACAATGGCTACAGGGTTTATGGGTTTGCTTCTCCTTCTGAAAGAAAAACAATGTTTCTCCCCGTTGTAACAATGAAGGCTAAATTTCCATGGTTGAGAGAAGGAAAAACAATCTATTAATATAGATTCTTATTAATACAAAACCTTCTTTTTTTTTTCCTTAAATTCTTCCCTCTTTAGATTATTTATTTGTAAATACTTTTCATCATATTTTCTTTCGAGAAGAAGAATCCCTTTCTCCTCCATGACAACTTATTGCAACATAAGTAGGGGCAAAGTGGGCTCTGAAGCTATTTTCGAAATAAAAACAGGTAGAGATACACTGTAACTTAAAATCTACTGCAGTCAAAACACTGTAATACAAATTACATATTATAACTTCAGATTATTTATGGAATTGAGCATAACATAACAATTTTGTATTATAATCACATTTATAAAATAAAATAAGAGGGAATTTATCCTCATGATATCATTGTATCGATAGGTGTCTTGTTCGAACTTTTCAATTTATACTAGAGCATTTTTTAGATTTCACATTGAATTTAGAAAAAAAAAACATTTTTTACTACTACACTCAAATTCTACATAGAACGTCGCCCTTCTCATAATGTCATTTCATTGTGGAGGGTGATTTTTTTGTAGGTGGAAAAGTGATTTACGTGTGTGAAATTGAGATTATACACGTGACTTATGCTTCCAAAACGTCGTACAAGAAATTTTCGTCTCAAACCAAGTCAAGATTAACAATGATAAAATAAGACATGAAGAATAATCAAAGAAACCTGAACAAATAATCCACCTTTTGTTTCCTTCATAGCAACATAAATCCATCACTTAATTTTTAAGTAGTCGGTATCCATTTCTAGATCTTTTAAGCAACCAATCAGTATCCATTTCTAGATATTTTAAGTAGCCAGAGAAGTCAGAAAGTTTCTTTGTTTTTATCCTTATCTATTGTTGAAATGAATTTATCTTTATTAGTCATTTTATGCAATATCACCTTTCCGCGAAATAGAAAGCAAACACACCTGAAAAAATCCATATTGTTGATAAGCATGCTTGATATTGCGAATCACCTTATCCCTAGTAGAGATATTAAAATTGCAATATCCACCATAAAATTGTCAATATCCACCAAGGGATTAAATTCCGAGAAAACGACCTCGCTTACCTGTGGCCTCTGACTGGGAGGTGTGATATAAAAATATAGAATAATTTGAAGACAATTGATTCCATAATAAACCAATCGAAACTTACACGATTGTTGTCTCGATTTTTGCTGCAAATGGTCTCCTTTGTTGTCATCAATGTTGTAGTTGCTTCTCCAACCAATTGTTCTAATGTCCGAGAAGCATAATATTGAGTTTCTACAACGTAAGCATATTTCAAAATAGATGTTATTTATAGAGTTTCGAGTTAAATACAAGAACATATGTCATTTATTTTTTGTGTGTTGTAGGGATCAAATGTGATAAAAGAACATATGCTATTTATTCCCTATGTGCCATAGGGAATAAAGGTAAGGTCATAAGGAATAGAACAACAACAATCATGGTACAATCATGGTATGGATGGATGATACATATGAAATAGATCATGGTACGGATGGATGATACATATGAAATAGATGAATGATGCATTCGAGCTAGTCTCTTATAATTGCAGGGATAAAGGTCATAAGGAATATCTTAACAACAATCACGGTATAAATGTATGATATCTATGAACTAGATGGATGATGCATATGAGCTAGTCTCTTATAATTTAGACCCCGCAATAGATCTAGAACTAGTTGTTGGTCCATCCCTATTATAGGTTTGGAGGTGGTTGCATAAGCATTTGTTGAAGAAGAAGCTTGTTGCCACAGGTTTGTACATGGTTGCAGAAGCACTTGAAGAAGTTTGCAAGGACTGATTTTGAGAAATTGCAGGCTAGGAAGGATCCTGGTCTACACCCTGTCCCTACCTGGAAAGGTAGTATCCTCTTCTTAATTGATCCATAGAGGTTTGTATATGCATCATCACCAAAGCAGATGCCTGTGAAGAGAAAAAAGCGTGACACGGGTTATTTAGGTGAGGATAGATATTGCCCCCATATGAACGAATGTTGTGAAGGGGGTATTTCATACCATAAAATTGACTCCCTCCATATGAAATACCAAAGGACAGATGGAGGCTCGTCATAGGAAGAGTGTTCGTAGGAACTTGCATAGCGGATGAGGGATACACAAATGGGGTGTAATAAGTAGAATAACCACTCATTTGAGCACTTTCTCCTAGAAGGATGAAGTCAGGATTCGATCCGTAAGAAGGGATATTCCAACCTCCCATAGTGATAGTCGGTTGAAGGATGTGACTCCTATCAAACGAAGACGTAGATAGTGGAGCCATCGTGCCCCCAGATCAAAAACTAGGATTCATATAAGCAAGCAAGGGAGAGGATGGAAAGGGTGAAGGCATGTTTGGCACATTAAGAGGAAAATAATTAGAGACCCAAGGCATTGACTGAGTATCATAAGTATGCATACCATTATGAAAAAAAGACAGATTCGTACCCATGAAATGAGTGAATGTCATGGGGGAGGTAGCGCTAAATGAGGGAGCCAAAGGGTCTTGATTATCCATGATAATGAAAACTCACAGCGTAATACAAAATCCTAAGGTCAAATAATAATTAAAGAGCACACAAAAAATAAAATAAACAAAAAGCCAATATGCACACAAACATGATAAAGTGGTTGAAAGGGGCCTCCCTCCCTAAAGTACGTATGCCTCTCCCAAGAGGGGCCTGAGACTTCCTTCAAAAGATCATAGGTATAGAATCAATTATAAGGGCCCTTGTGGGCTTAACAACTAGTCAATCAAATCCCCCCAGAGAGGTAATCCTACATAAAGGTTGTGTGTTGTCCGACCCTTATCTGAATCAGGTTAATTGAAGAATAGCCCCTGCAAGTAACCTATCTGGTACCTATGTCAAGCAACTAAGCAACCACGGTATAACTGATGCGTAGGAAAACAATCGTAAGTCAGGTCTATTATATAGCCAGGGTAACAAAGCCTGAAACCTTGAAAGCACCGCCTCTTACAGAGGTAAAGGTACTAGAAAGATCCCCATATACAAATAGATCCCTAGAAATATATCTAAAGCTAAAAAGGTATTGGGGGGATATTCCCTCAACCAACCTCATGCGACCTCGTGCTTAACTCCGATGTAAGTAGAGCCTCCTAATTTCACCAATTATATAATGGATTTCACCACTCCCTTAGTCAGAAACATATGTTGATTTAATATCTTTGGGGAAGTTTACTCACAAAATCCTATTCCAAGGCTCTAAATCCTAAGATAGTTTTTGCACCCTAGAAAATAAAATCGTTTCTAATCAATTTTAAATTACTAGCATTACTTTTAGTGGTCTTTCTTACTCAAAAAATATGCGGTCCTGAAAATAATGATGTTATGACTCAACAAGTAAAATAAATGAATATGAATAAAATGCAAAGTACTAACTTCAATTCCCAATAAATGATAATCTTTTCAAAATGAAATTTTCAACTTAGTTCTGCAATTCCAAATAATATGAAATCTTTCTATACATGTACTAAGATCAATGATAAGGAACTAAAAGATCAAACGCTGTCAAGAAATCAGAGGACAATAAAATCAATATAAACGAGAGCAACCAAAGGAGAAAAACACTCTAAACCCCAAAAATAAGATTCTATCCCTGGTATGGTTGCCAATTCTGTTACGAGGAAAATCTCTCTATGGCAAGGGGTAAACCACAACAGATGGAAATGACTGCAGAAATCAACTATAATATCAGGTATGATATATAAAAAAATATTATAACAATACAAGATAAAGATCCTACCTCTTCCAGACGTTCGATGAAGTCCACCGTTGAGCACTTGACTCAAAGTAATATACCTACAACTTGTCCTCAACAAACAAGAAACAAAAGCATATGGGGATAATATATAAAGTTAACACATTCAATAGCATTATCCATCAACATTCATAACAAATATTCCCATGGAATAACAATTCAAATATTTGAAAGATATTAATTGGACGAGAAAAGAGTATTTCTATTAAAATGCAATCAGCAAAAGTGAATGAATTACAAACTTTCGTGTCGGCACAATTCAGAACCGAGAAAACAAGTCCCTTCGAGCTGGGCCTCCACCACTTCAATCCTCCACCAAATTCAAGCTCATATAAGAGAGACAATGCAATTCTCAATCAAGTAGGGAAGAGCTTAATGGCTGAACAATGTGATCAGACTTAAGAGGACAAAGGGATATAGACTCAATATGAAGTGAATAATTTCTTCAGAGTAAATTTTCTCTCAACATTGAATTCTTCTCCTCTTTTTCGATAGCTCGGATATGGCCCATTTATAGCCTTCAAGTGGAACTAAATGGCCGATTCGAAACGTTTCCAGTATATGGAAGGTCAAGGATCATGGATCCTGTGACGTGACATGGAAACCCGACACTATTTTTAAATTTTGGGCACAAAACCCGATGTACGCAGGCTGTAGTTGTGCAACCTACGTATACGCATGTTGTATAGCTGTCAAGGCACGTATATGTAGAAAAACATTGTTTTTAGCTCTTGGATTTGCAAAAAGGGCCTTCAAGTCTGCATAGGGAAATAGAAAAAGGCCTTTTGAGTAAATTTTCATAACGTGAAACAAATCTTGCTATAACATAGAGAGTTAGAAGGGCTTCCATATATCATTGGAAAGGTCTTAGAATAATATTTCCAACCATGTAACTTGTGATTCTATTTGAGTTATTTATTTAGGGTAAAAATTCCTTCAGATATAGGGTATCCAAATTAACCACAAATAATAATTTCAACAATCTCCATCTTGCAATCTTTATCTTGGACATTTGTAGGCTTCTTCACTTGAATTTAGGAGATTCTTTACTTGGTTTTAGCGATTCTTCAAGGCTCCTTCAAGGCTCCACTTGAGTATAACTCAAAGTGGGTATGTGGAAACAACCACATATTATCTCATCCCATGAGGGGCATACTTAAAACTTATGCTATAAGGGGACTATTGGGCCATGGAATTTTCATCTTTTTTACATCCTCTTTCCATATTTTTAATCCATTTTTCTTACCCATAACCTCATATTAATGCTTATTAATCCATTTTAATACTCATATGAAAGAGTTATAACTTTAGGTGATTTCCATTATATTTCCTTAGTATTTCATATGAATCATGATTAAATATTAGAGAAATACCATATCTTGCATTTATCTTTGAGTTAATCTGCAAAGACAATGTTCTAGACATGTTAATGTGAAAAATGTGATATCACCACAGAATGTATTTTGGTTCCCATTGTTGCAACTTTATCAATGTTGCAAGTCGTCGAAGGAAACTTGAATCATCATAATTGTGAGTCATGTTGTTACATTTTTTTCATTTATGGATTTATTAAACAATAATATTAATTCAAGACAATCAAATATATAGAGATAATTTTTCAATTCCAAGACAAAAGATTAGTTTGAGTGGTTAACTAAGAATCTGGAAACTCTTGGGTAAAATATCTTGGAGTTTTTTATTATTTGTTAATTATTGGCAAAATATCTTGGAGTTATTTATTATCTGCTAATTATTAACAAAATATATTGGAGTTATTTCTTATTTCTAATTATTAACAAAGATTTTGAAGTTATTTATTGTATGCTAATTATTAGCAAAGATCTTGGAAGTTACTAATTAATTGTTAATTGTTAGCAAGGATCATGTAAACTATTCATTATTTAGGAAATTATTTTAACCACTATAGATTTATTAAATACATAAATGAGTTTATTTAAATATTCATTATTTCTAGTTTCCATTAAATTTATGTATAAAAGAGAGCACTATCTCCATTATTCGGGGAGGACTCTTGGAGCAATGTGTGAATGAAAATGAAATAATTTAGTGAGATTTTATTTTAATGGTATTTTTATAATTTCTATAGTGTGTGATTTAATTAATTAATTTGATGTATTTCCTTTGCATAGTTGAAACATATCTATTTATTTTGATTAACTTAATTAATTTAATTAATTTATATTGATATAGAATAATATCAACACTCTATTATATGAAGGCATGACCCACTCTAATAGAATAAAGTGTTGTGTAGCTTGGTGATTTCTTTGATTTATTGTTGTGTAATTTTATGAGTTCATGTAGGATTTATTTTGTTTAATTATGTAACTAGATTCTTGATTCAATTTGTTCATTTAATTAGATTACTCATGCGAGGTTGTGTTTATTTATGCAATCAAGTATTCATGTCATATTTGATTTATTCATTTGTTTCTATTAAATGCATTTTAGGTTGGGTTGCATTCTTTTATACCATTAATTAATTGTGCTTAATGTGATGACTATATTTGATGGTCTGGGTAATGACATGGATCATGTTGGCAAGGACTTAGTCAATTTTTTTCTAGCAAGTAGTTATTTAATTTCCTTTCAGCGTGTGTGATTTATTTTCAGCAACCGTGGTGTGAATTTCAATTTCTGCAAGAGTGATTTAGAATTTTAATTATGCAATTAGATTTACTACACATAGCTGGGGTTTCTTCCAGAGACAGTTGAGTCATACTCTCGATACCTATGCAACTTGTGTATTTCCTTTCAAACAAGCGTGTTTTCCTTTCATGCAAGTGTGACATTTCCTTTTGATGCAAGTATGATTCCTTTTTCTGAACATGTGACATTTACTTTTCCGCAAGTGTGATATTTAATTTCCTACAAAAACATGCTTTCAATTCCTACAAGTGTGGGTTTCTGTAGAACCTTTCCAAAGCTTGATATTTGTCTATACTTTGAACAGAAACATAATCATTGATACTATGACTACAACACATAGAAATAATATTTTTTCCTGCATATACACTGCATGACAGTTCGCAAGTTCCATACGAGCCCTGAATTGATAATTGAATGCATTGGATGTTCTAATAAAACAATTAAATACACTGACATGGACCACTTTGGAGTTATATACACTTATCACAAAGGCTCCTTCAAGGCACTTTAAGGCTTCAGTACTCAAACAATTTCCCTTTTCACTGCCACATCATCATCATCATTGTTACATTCTCATCCTTACTTCGACTTCATCATCATCACTACCACTTCGACATCAATGACAACATTTTCTCAACAATATTTAAAATCGAAAGATACAACACAACTTGGAAGATCCCCTTTGCATATGTAAAATTGATACTTCCTAAAATAAATCTCAGTCTAGTTTGCAATATCGTTGTTAAATCATCACCTTTGTCTCTTTCAATCATTTTCTCTTAAGAGTGCAAAAATGTAAGTAAAAATACAAGACGCCCTTTAACTTACAAATGGGGTTTTATAGTATACTAATGTTTTATGTAAAGCAAATTGAATCAATTTACAAATTTTATATTAGAAGAATGTAGAACATAGAATATAACAGATATAGCAACTTGATATGTTTGATAAGATGTTTTGCAGCATGCATTTTCTTTTATATCCTAATTTTTCCATGCTACCATGCCACTCATTTATTTCCCATCTATTATTTTTATCGATTATCTAATGAAGTATAGTCTTAAATTGCATGCTCAAAAAACTATTAAATTGACTTTACTAACTCGCTTCCGTTGGAATCTAGTCCCAAGTGGCTGGGTACACAATTGCAAAATGATTGTCATTTGGAGTCTAGATGACCAAATCCCATATTTTATTTGAATCATAAATCCATTTAGGATCAAACTTAAATAAAAATGGCAATGTTAGCCATGTAGACTTGAGATAATTTCTTCATTGTGCCATAGAGGAAGCTTGAACAATTAACTGCATATTAGAAATCTTCATTGCTTTTGCCATGTTTCATTTTCTTGACAACAAATGTCATCTGTTAAGACTCGAACCTTGAAGATTGATGTTATGGCTAAACATTTGATAAGAACACAATAGGTTATAGATCTTGCATCACTAGTGTTATTTGTCTCTCTTTTGACGAATCCTAGTTGATAGACAACATGAAAAAAACTCACATTGGTTCATTTGTTAAAAATTTGACATGAAAAAAGCTCACATTGGTTCATTTGTTAAAAATTTGACTTTCTTAATATTTGTTCACTTCAAATTGTCCTCTTTGGTTGTTTTCAAAAATATTTTGGAAAATATAATTATAGTATAATCATAGCTAAAGTATCCCTTTTGGCATCTTACTAGCATATAATTTTCTTCATGCTATATGTTTATGGTATGTCAATGTTGTTGCAGTGTAAAAAATATTGTTTGACACACACCAACATGAGAAGAAGTAGCATGAGAAGAAGCATTGAAGGCAAAGAGAATGAAACATGATCATTTTAAGTTAGAAGTGAAGAGGTGGAGATTGTGAAATATGAATTCAAATATCTTCTTTTGTCATTTGTTAGCTAAGTTCTATTTCTTCCCGTGCATAGGAACAAAATAATAACTTCCACCCCAATCAATATTGAAGAGTTGACTAGATGTAAAGATGGACAATTTTTTTATGGAAATATTGTAGTTACATACACAACAATACTTGAAAAGTCACGAAAGTCAAATGAACTTTTATGAGAAGATTTAACAATTTTCAAAGGTGAGATGAAAATAACCTTGAATGTCTGGATTAGTTTCATTGAACAACACCAAGAAAAACTTATACCAGAAAAATGAATTCGTATTACAAATTTCAAAATTGCACCCAAAACCAGTGACAATCATGGAGAAGTTGAATGTATCTTGCTAGTATATCCAGAGACTAGCATAGAAAATATAACACATGTTTGTCAGCAATACAACTTCATACAAAACACTTCAATCAAAATACTTTTAGAAGCAACAAAACAATATGCACTTAGAACAATAAGTTCAACTGTCACTAATGCAAAAAATAGAGATGCAATATACCTTATAAATCAAGGGTGACAATTCACAAAATGATAAGATAATGGTAAGAGTGTTTCCATACAAACACTTAGATTACAAAAAACCTAATTTCCCTTACATCTATTTTCTATAGAAAAAAAAATTAACATGTGCCTTGTTGAAATTGCAGCTAGAATAATTTCCAACATTCACAACTGAATTTTCTTTCATTGAGGATGATCTTTCAAAGAGAATTTCCCATCTTGTTATTCAGAAACATTATTAAATGAAAAGATGCAACTTCTAACACACTATGCATCAACCAATCAATATACATTGGACCATTAACAACAAATAAACATTATGAAGATTTGAGACTATTGCTCAAGTAGACAAACGAGGTGAAATTTTCAAACCATCTAAAAATATGTTATACTATACCTACCTTTTATTAAGAAATGTTGACTAACATTTATATTCACAAATGAAATATAGGTTCAAGGCACATTGAAAATAACAAACATATATTTGAATCCCTTCAAGCCTATATGTTCAACATGTCATTTAGCTGTAGAATTTTTCCCAAATGTCAAGATGAAACTTAGTTCAACTATTCACTTCACTTAAAGTGCAACATATTAAACTCAAGAGATACTAAAGTATCATGTTCTCTTACATGTGATATCTAAAGAAACCTTTTACCAAATTTAATAGTATTATCATACGCACATTGCTTGAAACAAAAATATAAAGTTATCTACATGGTGCATGACTTTAGCCTTCATGGAAAATTTATACTGAGTCAAGACAATACAATAGTTGAAATAGAAAAAGATGTAACATAATCAGTTGAAATAGAAAAAGATCTAATAGAATGAAATTTATCTTGTTTAATTTTTGCAAAAAAAACTTCAATAGAGAAAGGTCATCTTTCAAAAAAAAATGTTTTACTAATATTTTTGACAATAACGATTTCCCATTTCATTTCATGTCTTCTGACATTCTTCATTGTAAATTGCAGGGCTATCAAATTTCATGCATGGATGCATAATCCCTCATAAGCCTATATGCAACTGGATTTTACACTAAAATGAAGATTTTTTTTAGTTCGATTGTCTAGTGTATTTTCTTGAGAATTATGTTGTTGGATTCATTTTTACAATTTTACATATAGAACACTCTTCTGTGGAAGATTCTCCTACCTGCATTTCTTGATGTAACTCAAATTCAACTACAACAATGTTTCACCTGAAAATAATAGGCTCTTTCACACTTACTCTAAGAATTCGAAGTGCTTCACAATTTTTTTGTGAATATCCATAGTGTGTTATAAAGATACTTCTATGAATTTTAGTCACTAGATGGGATCTTTCTGCCCTCTATTATCTCTATGCATTTTTTTTTTCCTTGGATACTTACACCACCTTGTTTTTTTAATATGTATGTGTTCATGGTCACATATTGTCTCTAAATAACAAGAAATAGAATTACTAGAACAAATGTGAGTAATATTCAACTCGTTGATGTCCCCGAGGTGTAGGGAAGTCGATGACGGAGTGTGTTGTTAAGCCACTCCATGTTGTTAAAGTCACCGGTTCGAAATGTGTGGGGACAAAAAAATCCAACCATGTTAAGGGTTGGTGTGGCTCAGGTCGGGTGCGATCACTGGGTGATTTGATTTTGACGGCTTAGATGCCCCTGAGTCGCGGTTTCTCAAGCCACAGGTTAATCGCGTAGCCAACAAGTCCCGCACAAATTAACAAACAAAAAAAAACTATTCAACTCATTGATATCAAGTTGTTCTTTATTTGTTTATAGAATTAATTGTCATAGTAATTTATCTTTTTTCATTATCTTTTTATTTCTTTTACTCATATGATGAGTATTTTCTATTTTTCATTGTTCATATATTAAAAGTTGACATCTAACTTGTTTATGAATATTTAAGTGTTTATTTATTTTTATTTCATTGTGTGGATTTGCTTTTATTCATATGATGAGTATTTTCTATTTTTCATTGTTTATATATTAAAAGTTGACATCTAACTTGTTTATGAATTTTTTGTGTTTATTTATTTTTATTTCATGGTGTGGATTTTCTTCCATTTGTACATAAAAACATGCATTTTTACTTGAACATATTAATTGAAAAAATTAAATACTCTCTATTAAATATAATTTACAAAATTGTTATAAATGTAAAAATATTTTATAAAAATTGGAATAGATTTTAACATTCTCCTTGAACTATTATCTTAAAACAATTTAGAAAATTTAACCTTCCATCTTAAATTATTATCTTAAAACATTTTAAAAAATTATAAAAATTAAAATAGATTTTAACCTTCCCATTGAGCTATTATCTTAAAATATTCTCAAAAATCGAATATTAACTATTATCTTATAACATTCTCAAAAATCGGGTATGTTTTGCTTTTCATACTTGTAATAAACGAACGGCTATTTCTATTTCTTACATAAGGCCACCGACCAACTTTTTAATTCGTTTGTGGGAGAGAATTGATACTACCCAATCAACTTTCGAGGAGGTTATCGAAGAATTTTCCACGCGTTCTTTATCTCTATGCGGCAATCAATAGGGCGCGTTCTCCATTCTCAGTCTTTCAATCTCGTTATCGTTCAACACGGAGTTTTATGCGTTTCACACATGACTTTGTATCAACTTGATTGTTTAGCATATTCAAAGCAATAAAGCGAAGATTCAAGTTTACGAGGAGGATTCGAAGAATTTTCGACGCGTTCTTTCATCTCTGTGCGGCAATCAATCAATTTTCGACGAGAATTGATAGTACCCAATGAATTTTCGAGGATGTTTTCGAGGAATTTTCCGAGCGTTCTTTATCTCTATGCCGCAATCAATAGGGCGCGTTCTCCATTCTCAGTCTTTCAATCTTCTCGTTATCGTTCAACACGGAGTTTTATGCATTTCATACATGACTTTGTATCAACTTGATTGTTTAGCATGTTCAAATCAATAAAGCGGAGACTCAAGTTTACGAGGAGGTTTCCAAGAATTTTCGACGCGTTCTTTCATCTCTGTGCGGCAATCAATACGGCGCGTTCTCCATTCTCAGCCTTTCAATCTTCTCATTATCGCTCAACACGGAGTTCTATGAATTTCACACATGACTTTGTTTGAACTTGATTGGTTAGCATGTTGAAATCAATACGGCGAAGACTCAAGTATAATTCGGAGTTTTATGGATTTCACATATGACTGTGTGAACATAAATGGTTTGGAATTTGAAATCAACATGGCAAAGGTGAAGTCTGCCGTGTCCTTGGGATTTCACATGTGACTGTGTTAACTTAATTGGTGAGGAAATTGAAATGAGTTCGCGTTTTTTTGAGTATTCTTGAAAAGGTATATTGGATTATTGAATTTTTATATTTTTATTTTTAACCATGGCAATCGGCGAATGAGATTATTGATTACGCCTTAAAGGCGAGGAAAGCGTTCGAATATTTACGATTATACAGCGGACCCGAAGAAAGCGTGGAAATATTTATCAATATAGCGCAGACTGCGGTATATTGATAAACATTTCCACGCTTTGTTCGCGTCTGTGGTATAATGCTAAATAATGGAATTCCATTCCTTGGTTTGCGGTATATCGCGAAAGATTCCAACGCTTTCTTTGGTATATTGCTAAATATTCCCTTTGTTCGCCTCTAAGGCCCAATCAATAATCCTTTTCGCCTTAATTCATACTACGCTTTATATGAGAACTGTTGTATATAGAACAATTCCACCCGTTTTCTTCCTCTCCATGAACGTATTCAACACGACGATTTCTCTTTTCTCATTGTCTTCCAATTATCCGGATCATCCGATATATCCAACAGTGAAGAACAAATCTGTGGAAACAGAAAACGAATTGATAGAACAGAGAAACGGTTTTAACAGGAACCACAGAACAGAATTGCATAAAAAACACATGCTTTAGATCTCATTATTGAATACATATAAAAAGAATTACATGCAAAGGGAATGCTTCGTAAACAATGAAGCGTCTAACAGCTCACTCAACTCAGCGATGAAAACGATGAAACCAAACAACTGTAAGTTAACTAATTAACTGAGCGATTGCTCAACTTATTCGTCTAACACACCCCTTGTTTCTGTTCCCAAAGGCTTTGTGAAGATATCAGCTTGTTGATCTGCTGATTTACAAAATTTTACAGTGATTACATCCTCATTTACCAATTCTCGAATAAAATGATAACGGATATCAATGTGCTTGCTCTTTTTGTTGAAGACTTGATTCTTGGACAATGTAATTGCAGAACTGTTGTCACAATATATTGGAGTTGGCTCCAATTTCTTTGGTGATAAATAACTCATTAACCTTCTTAGCCAAACAGCTTGACATGCTGCGGAAGTTGCT
>JASDQU010242223.1:113822-127131 GCA_032191745.1 Picea mariana
AACAGATTGATTACTCAGAAGATCAAGATGATAGATTTCCAATCCATGACAAAGATCTCATGATGACAGAAGAAGTGCCACATGGATATGTTCCAATTTGACCCTTGCCATGATGTTGTGAGCTAGAAGGAACCAAAGAAGAATCCAACAAACATATACTTTATTGATCAGAGATATATGGAGCCTTCAGAGAAAAACGAGTGTTCTAGACCGAACATTTAAGATCAAGTATTACATTATCCATGATGAAGTCCAGAAAGGAGAAAGTGGTTCTCAAATATATATCTCCACAGATGAGCAGATAAGCAGTCATTTTGAAAAAGCTTCTATCCAAGATGAAAGAGTTTGTGTACTCAAGCTAGAGCTCATGAAAAAGGAAGAGATGACTCCTAGGTTGGGAGGGAGCACTGATGTGTAATTGATTGATGGATAGTCATATTTCAGTTCGAAAAATGGTCCAGGATGAGAAGTTCCTTTCTAACTCCGAAAGTGGTTTGAGATTTCTGACGGACAGGCATTTTCCAGTTCGGAAAACAGTCCAAATTGAATGGTCATTTTCGTAATGAAAAAGGTTCGATGGATTGTTGATGTACCATAGACAATGACTTCCCATTGTGGTTAACATGGGGAGTGGTATAGGGAAGGCTCTCTTCTTGAGGGTTACTCAAGAAGACTAGCCCGCCTCGCCGGACAATGATTTCCCATTGTGGTTAACATGGGGAATGGTCTGTTTTGGAGGTTAGTGCAGGACAATCATTTCCTTTGGAAATGGTCGGGACAGTCATTCCTTAGGGCAGATTCATTCTCTCTAGGTCGTACTTTGTTTAGTGCTGGAGGAATGGCCCAGGGTGAGGAATGGTCCAGGTTCAACAATCAGGGAGAAACATTCCTTAGGGCAAACTCATTCTCTCCAGGTTACACTTTGTTTAGTGTCGGAGGAATGACCCAGGGTGGGGAATGGTCCAAGTTCAAAAATCAGGATAGTTATTCTTCCTTGCTTGAGAAGAATAGTCCAGATAGTTCATCATTGATGTCTTACCTTTTGAAGGAAGACAGTCTTCCAAGATCTCGTGTATGTGAGTGAAAGAATGGCCCAAATGATTCAGTTTATATCATAACATTGTTTCTGTGTAGGATGATATCAAATGATTGTTATGAAGACCGTATATCTCTGGATAGTAGATGTATACTACTCTAGTGGATGTGTTTCACTATTTGATCAAGTATCTGTTTGCTACTTGGTGTGGTATTGTACCACTAGATTGTAGTTGTGTACTACTATGGATAGACACAATTGTGTTCTATTGAATTATATTATTCTGATTGCCTTGAAGACTATCAACAGTGTTGAAAATGATTATCAGCTAGATGGAATAATAGAGATTTCCCAGATAGAAAATGGTTTAGAACATTTACTCTTCTATATGAGAAGAATGGCTCTTGTGTCACTCTGTGGAGTGAGCATCATATCTGATTACTTAGATAGAGTATGGTTCTAAGAGATGATGTAGCTGATGAGACTGATGGTGATGATGGTGTTCATGATATAGTCATGAGATAGTCTATACAACTATGTTGATTCTACTGGGTGAATTGTATGTTTGTGCTCAAGACCATTACCTGTAATACCTTCCTAGCTAGGAGGGAGTGTTGATATTATGGTAGCTATGGGAGGTATTTACCTCCACGTGTAAACTTGACAAGAATAGAATATTCCGGGAAGCAAGAAGAAACACTAATAAGTTGGCTAATAACCCTAAAAGACATGTCGACTCAAGAGGATAATTTATATTAGGTTATTAGCCTCCAAGAGAAGAAGTCGACCAAAAGAAATAATATATATTGAACAGATAGATACCGAGAATGAGAAATCGGCCAAGGTAGTTAGCCAGAGTTGGTATAAATACAGGAGGCCAATCTTCATTCTGGTCGGCAATCTCAGAATTGCAGAGAAACACTTGTGTGCACTGCAATTACCCAGTTTCTACGTAGGTTTGGAGGAGAGTTGTTGTTGCAGTTGCTGCAGCTAGCATATTCTATTTTGGCTTGGACCATCTCTTGGTTAGTGTTTGGACTATCTGATCAGCTCTTGTTTGGTGCGCTATCCTTGGGGAAATGTATGCTACTCTTTGTCTAGCTATCTAGCCTAGGGTTTGCTTCCAGAGTGATTCTCAGTCAAGGTTAAGGTGCTCGGAGGGTGGCTTCAGCCTATGGTTGGGTGACAATAGTGATATTGTCAATGGTAAAACAAGCACATCCATTATATTCTAACACAATCAATATACATTGGACCATTAACAACAAATAAACATTCTCAAGATTTGAGACTATTGCTCAAGTGGACAAATGAGGTGAAATTTTTGAACCATCTAAACATATGTTATACTATATGTATATTTTATTAAAAAACATTGACTAACTCTTATATTCACAAATGCAAAATAGGTTCAAAGAACATTGAGAATTACAAACATATATTTGAATCTCTTCCAGCCTATATGTTCAAATGTCGTTTAGTCTAGCTGTAAATTTTTTTGTAAATTTTTTTAGATCAATAACATAGAACAATATTGCATTATCCCAAATGTAAAGTTGAAACCCAGTTCAACTATTCACATTGGTTAAAGTGAAACATAGTCAATACAAGGGATACAAAAGTATCATGTTCTCTTACACGTGATATCTAAAGAAACATTTTACCAAAGTTAACAACATTGTCATAGGCAAAGGTATGTTTAAAAAATGGTTTACTAATATTTTTGACAATTACTATTTCCCATTTCATTCCATTTCTTTCCCATTTCATTCCATGTCTTCCTTGTAAATTGCAGGGCTGAGTTCAGTTGTCTTGTCTAATTTTCTTGAGAACATATAGTACACACTTCTATGGAAGTTTCTCCTACCTGCATTTCTTTATGTAACTCAAATTGAACTACAATTTATGTAACTCAAATTGAACTACAACAATGTTTCACTTGAAAATGCTCTTTCACACTTGACCTTAAGAATTCTAAGTGTTTCACAACTTTTTTTTCAATATCCATAGTGTGTTATAAAGTTAGCTCTATGAATTTTAATCACTAGATAGCATCTCTCTATATTCCTTTACTGCCTTCTATTATTTCTATACATTTTTTACCCATCTTGTTTTTTTAATATATATGTATTCATGGTCACACTTCTTCTCTAAATAACAAGAAATGTGTTTCCTAGAACAAATGCCACTAATATTCAAGGTTGATGTCAAGTTTTTTATTTGTTTATAGAAATTAATTGACATGGTAATGTTTCATTTTTCATTTTTATTATGGGTCTTTCTATTTCTTTTAGTCATATGCCTATTTTCTATTTTTCTTTGTTCATATATTAAAAATAGATATCTAGCTTGTTTATTAGTGTTTAAGTGTTTTTTCATTTTTATTTCATGTTATGAATTTTCTTTTATTTACACATATAAACATGCATTTATGTTTGAACATTTTGATTGAAAAAAATGACCATGCCTTGCAAGATACACTCTACAATAAAGCTGCTCAGAAATATTCTATAAGGGTTGAAATAGACTTTAACCTTCCACCTTGAAATTATTTTAAAACATTCTCAAGAGTCATGTATGTTTTTTTTACCATGGGGATTGACATTACGTGGGCATGACTCATTAGGTGGGCATAATCTAGGTTCAAATCTATCTGTCAAGAGTATATCTAAGAGTGCATAAGGCAAATATACCAATAATTTATGATTCAACAAGATTTTAGACGTCCCAATTTCCACCAGAGTGGAAATCTATTCCAAAAATTACTTACCCTTCAAACCTTATCACAACGATACAATGCTCGTTGGGTTTTACTATGTATGTTTTGCTATCGTATTTGTGACTACGAAAAGCAACCGACCAACTTTTTAATTCGTTTGTGGGAGAGAATTGATACTACCCAATCAATTTTCGATGAGGTTTTCGAAGAATTTTCCACGCGTTCTTTATCTCTATGCGGCAATCAATAGGGCGCGTTCTCCATTCTTAGTCTTTCAATCTTCTCGTTATCGTTCAACACGGAGCTCTATGAATTTCGCACATGACTTTGTTTGAACTTGATTGCTTAGCATGTTGAAATCAATACGGCGAAGACTCAAGTATAATTCCGAGTTTTATGGATTTCACACATGCCTGTGTGAACATAAATGGTTTGGAATTTGAAATCAACATAGCAAAGGTTAAGTGTGCCGTGTGCTTGGGATTTCACATATGACTGTGATAACTTAATTGGTTAGGAATTTGACATGGCTTCTCGTTTATTTCGAAGTGTTTGAGTATTCATGAAAAGGCAAATCGGATTATTGAAATTTAATATTTTTATTTTTAACCATGGGAATCGGCGAATAGGATTATTGATTACGGCTTAAAAGCGAGGAAAGCGTTCGAATATTTAGCATTATACCGCTGACGTGAAGAAAGCGTGGAAATATGTATGAATATACACTAGCACAGCACAGCCGCTAACTCGAGGCTGGTGAACGCCGAAAGGCGGCTTACGGATGTTAAACGCGGTCACGACTGGCAAAATAGAATCCTTCCTCCTTAAGAGGACTCACCTCACTCCTTCTCTGGTTAAAGGAATCACGCGGTCACAACTGGTTAAGAGGACTCACCTCATTCCTTCTCTGGTTAGTGTATATAGAATCCTTTGATGCAACTATATATCAAAATCTGTTTTTTCGCAGCAAGCAACAATTGTACCACTCTACTAATTCTTACCCGTGCCTTTTTGTTATGTTCACGTAATCTTTGTTCTGTTCACGTAATATCAAAACATCAAAAAATAAAAAATACTAAAAATTTTCATAATCTTAAAAATACAAATTTCATTTTTGTTCATTGCCAGATCGGTATACAAGCCGATTGAAAAGTTCATTGCCACCACAAAATCTCGAACGATTCCATAACTCACCCAAACAAAAGCTGGGGACAAATGGCAGGAGTATCAGGGTTTTAACAACTGGGAAAGAAAACTATAGAATAATCTATTGGAATAAGAAACGATTGTACGCACTGCCAGTAGTAGTGCACGCCACAATTTTTAAGAATATGAAACCATTGTGATTATGCGGTTGCCATAAGTAAACGTGGCAGAAACATAAATCTAACACTGTAAAATGATAAAAAGTTAATAGTGGAGTAAATTTGTAATTTCAAGTAAGTTAACACTGTAAAATGATAAAAAGTTAATACTGGAGTAAATTTGTAATTTCAAGTAAGTTGGTTAATCATCTGAACGTGGCAGTCAGATGGTCACACAGTAATTTCTTAATCATATTAAGTAAATGTTAAAAGGTAAACAGGTTAACGGAAGCTTTTAAAAATGCTAGAAAGTTATGAATATGAGATCTGGTTCATTGATTTGGAAGGACGACTAAGAATATGCCAGCATCTTCAATTGCTGGCCATAAGATTAAAATTTAAGGTTAAAAGATCATTAAAAATGCCCATTGTCAATAGGTATACCCCTTTCGGCCTAAAATATACAGTAAACGAAGGGATCGAATGAAATCCTTAGAGGCGAAGAAAGCGTGGGAATATTATACTGCGAACCCGAAGAAAGCGTGGAAATATTTACCCGCAACGGGGGACCTTGGTCTGCGGGGGGACCTTGGTCTGCGGCATATTGATAAATATTTCCACGCTTTCTTCGCGTCTGTGATATAATGCTAAATTATGGAATTCCATTCCTTAGTCTGCGGTATATCGCGAAAGATGCCAACGCTTTCTTCGCCTTTAAGGATCCTTTGGTCTTTGGTATATTGCTAAATATTTCCCTTGTTCGCCTCTAAGGCCCAATCAATAATCCTATTCGCCTTAACTCACACCACGCTTTATATGAGAAGTGTTGTATATAGAACAATTCCACCCGTTTTCTTCGTCTCCATGCGGTATTCAACACGGCGATTTCCCTTTTCTCGTTGTCTTCCAGTTATCCGGATCACCCGACATATCCAACAGGAATTCCACCCAGGACCTGTTGTGTCTATATATATACGTACATAACCAAGAACAGAATTCAGAGGCCTAGGACCTTCGAGTTAGACAGAAAGAAATAGATGATAAGGTTGTTTTTTTATCATTGTGGCCTCTGTAGAAGCAACTATTAATTACCGAACCTGGTAGCCATTTTCCCATACTCATCTTTAAGATGGTTTATACAATTATCATCAATATCTGTATGACAGCATGGCGGATGGATTAACTTCGCTTCAACCTCATTCTGATTCTGATTTCGTTTTAAATGAATACATGTTGAAGGACGGTGAATTATATCATCCATGAAGTCCGAGATCCACATAGATTTCTGATCASCTGTACGGCCCCGAAGTCCGAGATGATATGCTCGTTGTTTGGTATTAGCTGCAGACAAAGGCAGCGGGAGAGTTGTTCTTATAGACCTTCATGGATCAGGTTTGGAAGATACAGTTTTGCTGTCTCTTGGCAACTTCTCACTATGGAGCATTTTCAATCTTTCTGATARTAATTTCGCGGGCAGAGTTCTACGCAAGCTCGGGCAGCGTAAAGCGATTGGACCACTCGATCTAAAGCGGGAATTTGCTCCGGGATTCTATTCCAGTTGAGCTGGGCTTGCTGGATAAGCTAGAATACCTGTATTTAGAGGCTAACCACCTGGAGAACAACATTTTCTATCTTTGGGAAACTGAGCTTGCCTTCAYTGAAAACAAAATCAGAATSAGAATGACGTTGAAGMGAAGTTAATCCATCGATAATCTTGTCATACAGATATTGGTGAGCATTGTATAAACCATCTTCATGATGATGAGTATGGGAATATGGCTTACAAGTTCAGTAATTAATAGTTGCTGCAGCTACAGAGGCCTCCCTGGTTAAAAAAAGCACACAAGCATCATTAGAAAAAACATTTAGATCTATTACTTCCCATGTAAGGTTCTTCGCCTCTAGCTGCAATCAATAAACTGGTTTGTCTTTTCCTAGGATTTTATTTTGCGTTTTACTGCATCCGAAATTTATATTCCATCATCAAATATTAAAAAAAATAAAAATAAAATAGGCTATTTGTGTTAATGAAGACATTTTGGATATTTCGGGTTAGAGGTTCATATTAAAAATTATGAAGTTGTGTGTTCGAAAATATATCTACTTTGCACCATTATGAACCTTGAGTGGAAAGTATATTTCTCAAATCCAACTCCCTAATCACTGTATCGTGAATATTTTGCAATTAATTGAGGTACAAAAATCAATGAATTAATTGAGTCCCAACAAGGTATAATCAATGATTTAATGTAGTTCTTCACCATAACTCATGTGGGGACATTCTTTTGAGATAGGGATTGTAATTCCTCACCATAACTTATGTCGGGACATTCTTTTGAAATAGGGATTGTGGTTCCTCACCATATATTAATTCATATGGGTACATTCTTTTGAGATAGGGATACCCAAGTTTAAGATGGGGAAGGAATATTAGTTCAATACAAGTTAATAATACTTTTTTAATCAATTAAGGTAGTAACATTATTAAGTGAATTTTTGTTAATTTCAATTGATGTTTATGTAATGTTAATTAAAGTTTAGAAGAACTTAAATATATTTATTTTTAAAATATAAATTAACTGTTTTATAGTGATTATTCTAATAAAAATTATTGCAATTTAAAAAAATAAATTTTTGAATTAAAAGTCATAATTAAGTTTTTATATCCAAGTGTTACAAAACCACTTTTTTATATCTAATAAAAAAAAATTACCCATCATCAATATCACATATTCATCACCCACCCACTTTTAGATTTTCTTATTCAAGGGGTCAGATTAGGATCAACAAGCTAATGATGGTCTCTTATGTTGAATTAGTGGCAATGCATGTTAGAATTGTCAATGCGGAAAACACAATTCACATATGATAATTAATAATCACATACAGATTATAAACACAGGGATTTCAAGTGGTTCACCCAAACATTGGGCTACGTCCACCAAGCATAGGCATCGACTGTCTTATTATTCTGATCATGGAGATTACAAAAGACTAGCAAGTTCTCACTCTGTCTCTCACTCTGTCTCTACGGGCTTACATGAATTTATACATTCACACAAGAAACTAATTATTAAATGCAATCCCTATCCATATTCTAACTTGGTATATTTAGTTGCAACCAACACATAATAATAGTATCCAAATCCACCCTTTGAGGAATTCGTTGTCACCAAATCCCAAGAATCTCCACCTTGACAACAATTAACATGACACCTTGCTCCTTCCTTTTGTTCATCACATTTTCTGAAAGCCAAGAGAAGCCAAGCATTACTGCAACTTCTCTAATAAAACTGGTTTGGTGATCTCCCCTGTGTGACTTGCACCAGTTTGGATTTCCTGAGGGGTCACTCCACCTCCAGCATGTCTTCCACAACTGTGTTATGAGACATATTTAGTGATAGATCTCCTTCCATCCAAAAAACCTGTAAAATATACATTACAATTATCACAGACCATCTCACTGTAACCATTATAGGTGACATTTGTGCTTCTCAAACGCTGAAGCACCCATTTCATTGCAACACCTAAATCTATCACATACCTGACAACATCATTAGCATGTGAAACATATGGTATTAACCATTTCATCATATACAATAGAACTCCTACTGGACTTACACGAAACATAACCTTTTCTTATTTATAGACAGGACCTATGCTTGAAGAAAACTTATAATGGAAAAAAAGAGGGATAAAAACTGGTTTTACAATCTTCATACTGAATTCCAACCACAACTTACCATTACCATCTCTGTATACTTCCATGCCCATAATTTGTTTCCCTGCTTCTTGATCCCTCATATGAATTGTCCTATCCACCTGAGTCATTTTCTTACTGATTTTATCCATGCTTCGACTTGCATCGAGCATATCATCAACAAATAACATCAAGACTATGAAAGTACTATAAACTGTATAGTCATTCCTACCCTTTGAAAATTTTGGACTCACCATGAAGGATTCAAACCTCTTGTATATTTTCTTGGGTACCAATAGGCCATACAAAGAATTATCTAGCATGCAAACAAATTTACAGTTGCAATCTTGAATCAACCCTTTTGGTTGTTCCATACATACTATATCTCTGTCAATGATGATCGTGTGAGAAGTAGGATCCCACACACAACATCCCTTTATACCACCATCATAACTTGTAGAGATATAAAAGAAGAAGGAATTCAGAAACAAAGATTTTAAGTGTGGAAATCATTTATCGCTTACCAGTACCTACAATTCTTTCTTGCTCTTATGACCTTGATGCTTCTGCCATAAACAAGAAGATTCATCTGTTACTTAAGATGCCACTTCAGTACTTCCTTCCAGCTTATAAAGGTTATCAACCTTTGTTTCCTTCATCACTACTAAATTCCCTTTCGACAATGTGAGTGCTCCACCTTGACTTGTATACTTATATCCACAAGAATCCAAAACTCCCAATGAAATCAATTTTGATTTAAGCTTAGGTACATATATAACATCCGCTAATTCCCTAACAATACCATCAAACATCCTGATTCTAATACTGCAAACCCCAACAGTTTTACAAGGAATACCATTTCCCATAAACACTACACCCTCATCAAGAGATTGGTAAGAAATGAACCAATTTATATGTGAGAACATGAAGTGGGAGGCACATGAATCTAACTGTCATTCTTCTTGATATTGTAAATTACTAGAAACAGATAAAACTTGATCAGTCATACCTGAATTTGTTACAGCCAAATTTGCTTCCTTCGTAGAGTTTTCCTCAAATTCCTTTCTCTTCCAACAATCTTTCTTGAGATGTCCTATTTTTCCACTGTACCAAGATTTTGCTTTACCCTTTCTGGGTCTTGACATAGATCGAGAAAGACTTCTCTCATTCTTCTCTTTAGTTCGACCTCTGATCAACATCACCTCTGAAGTTGAGGTTTCTTTACTAGATTTACTTCTTATCTCCTTAGCCAACAAAGCTCCCACAACTGAGTCATAATATAAAACATTCACTGAGCTAAAGCTAATAGAGGTGACTATATTATCCCAATACCGAGGCAACAAACACAATAATGTAATAGCCTTATCTTCATCTTCGAATTTAACTTCCATACTAGTCAATTGAACTATAAGGGTATTGAAGGTATTTAAATGGTCAGAAACTTTTGTACCTTCTTTCATCCGTAAACTCTACAATTGTCTCTTCAAGTAGATTCTCCTCGTTAAATAATTTGTCATATATAGACTTTCCAACTTGCTCCATAAGTCTACTGTTGTATCCTCTCCTACGATATTAAATAGAACCTCATCCACCACACATAAACGAATGGTACTAAAAGATTTTTCATCCAGATCTTCTCATTCCCATTCTATCATGGCTGTTGGTTTCTTTGGCTTGCTTGGCAATGCTTTTTGCAACCCTTGTTGCACCAGTAAATCCTGCATATTGAGCTTCCAAAGCTCAAAGTTGTTTTTACCGTTGAACTTTTCAACTTCAAACTTTGAACTCTGCATCTTAGCCATTAGCACAAAAACACTTCTAATGCCCAAATCATTGTTTATAATAACTAAGACCTTTTTGAAAAATAATATGGGGGAATAATAAATAAAATTAATTGTGGATCCTAAATAAATAAGGTTAAATGATAACCACAAAAAGTTTAAAATAATTAAAAATTAATATATTCCATAAAACCTTTTATATCCTCTTCAACATCCACGTGAGATCTACCTCACATCACATAAAAAAATATTTTTTTAAATACTATATTTAATCCTCTACCTTTTTACATATTATATTAAATTCCAAATATAACATAACCTTTTTCAAGACCATACCTTAAAATTTTTTAAGAAGAAAAGTAATGTGTGTGTTTTCTTAAGGAGTAGTCGTGTCTTTTTTATTTAAGGGAGTCGTCGCACCTCACACTACCACTGGAGTGTGGCGATCTCAAAAATATCCACACCTCCTGATGCATTAGGACCGCAATGATTCTCGGTTCTTACTACCACTGGAGTGGTGATCTAAAAAAGTCTTTGCACTGTTCATCTTCCTTAATTGCGACGATTTCAATATTTTTTCATGAGCGTAACTCTGAGTAATAAGATGTCGCACCCTTCAAGAGGAGGTACTTACGGCGATGTGGAGATCGACGCACCTCACACAGATGTTGTTGCTCCTCCGAAATTTGACGCCCTCTCCTCTAACCATCTTTGATACCACATGTTAGAATTGTCAATGCGGAAAACAAAATTCACATATAATAATTAACAATCACACATAGATTATAAACATAGGTATTTCACGTGCTTCACCGAAACGTTGGGCTACGTCCACCAAGCACAGCCACCGGTTGTCTTATTATTCAAATCATGGAGATTACAACAGACTAGCAAGTTCTCACTCTGTCTCTCACTCAGTCTCTACTGGCTTACAAGAATTTATACATTCACACAAGAAAATAATTATTAAATGCAATCCCTATCCATGTTCTAACTTGGTCTATTTAGTTGCAAACAATGCATAATAATAGGATCCAAATCCACCCTTTGAGAAATTCGTTGTCACCAAATCCCAACCATACAAACATGGAAAAAAAATAATCTGTTAACTTGAAAGTATTATTCAAAGTACTAAATTTATACTAAATTTGGAGAAACAAATGAAAAGCATACTTAAAAACATATTTCTCAGATTCAAATCCCTAAACATCGTGAATATTTTGCAATTAACAAAGGTCCAAACAAAGTATAATCAATGAATTAATTGAGGGCCCAACAAAGTATAATCAATCATTTTATGTAGTTCCTCATCATAACTCATATGGGGACATTGTTTTGTGATGGGGCTACTCAAGTTTACGATGGGGAAGGAATATTAGTTCAACATAAATAAATAATACTTTATTCATCGATACAAGTAGTCACATTATTAATATTAAGTGATTTTTTTGTTAATTTCAATTGATGTTTTTAAGTAATGTTAATTAAAGTTTGTAAGAAATTATGTAAATTCATTTGTGAAATATTAATTAAGTTTTCTAAATGTATTATTTTAATAAAAATGTAATTTTTTTAACGAACCAAGTGTGGTAATTAAGTTTATACATCAAAGTGTTACAAAACCAAAAAAAATTACCAATCATCAATATCACATATTCATCACCCACTCATTTTTGGATTTCGATATTCACATGTGCTCTCATGACACATTAGTGGCAATGCAAACATGGAAAAACAAGTATTTTTTAACATGGAGGGATTATTCAATGTAGTTTTACAATGAATTTGAATATGGTGTAAAAAGAATAAATGTAGGAAATTGAATCAATCTTCCAATATATGATTTTTATTTATAGAATTTGTGAATAACTATGTGAAATTTCAATTTTTTCAACATGGGTATTTTACTTTTCAAGAAAAATATAATGTATGTCTTGGTTAGTGCAGGTGTTGAGTACCTTAATGAATAAATTTCCTTAAAAAAATTGTACAATTGTAGACCCATTGTTATGGTGTGGAGTATTTTTTCAAAATTTATAATATTAATTTTATTTTTTTTTAAATTTATTAAACTAAATATATCCTTGAAATTTCAATGCATTGGGTTACTGTAGGCCACGAGGGTCATAACAATATCAAGCAAATTATTTATATTTTATATTGTAAACCTCATTATCTTCTAGTGTCACCTATAACTTATTTGAAAAATGGTTAAGCTAATAAAAAGTTAAACATAAATAAATTAGGTATCTTTTTACAATTATGATATCTTTCAAGATAGAAATAGATTAAAAATATGACTTTATCTGTGTATGTAGTTTCATCAACAAGATATTTGTGTATCCTATAGAAAAAAAACATAAAAAATAGAGATATTAAGAGTTATTTATAAAAATTGATGTTTTAATGTATTTGTATACCAAACCACTAGATTTGTCGTCTTGAATCTAAACATTAAGAAACTAACTTAACTAACATGTACACTAGAGTTGTCATTCTTTCCCCCCAAAAAATTGAAATGGATAGAACACACACATGCTTCGAAGAATGCGCATGTTCTCTTAAGAATGTGCATGTTTTCTAAGAACACACATGCATTCATGGAACATGTGCACACTTTATTCCTAATTTCATTTATGTCCCTCTCTCTCTTTCTCCTGACCTTCTCTCCCCCTCTCTTGATATATTTGTCTGTCTCCCTCTCTCTCTCTCTCTCTCTAGCCTTCCCTCTTTCCCTCTCTCCTTGCATCCCTCTCTCTCCCCCCCCCA
>JASDQU010242224.1:0-12212 GCA_032191745.1 Picea mariana
AAAAGGAGGTTGCCCCCTCGAAGAGGCTTATTATCTGAAATTATCTCTTTTTCAAGGCGTTGAGTACTTTTCCTGAGGTTTTTATATGCTATATTGATGTTTGGTTCTTAACAGATCTCGCTTGGCGCCTTCTGTGTTCATGTGTTTTCTTGTGCCTCGACTTTCAATACATTTGGTGTTTACTTGGCTCTTGGTTGTATGCTTCGTTCTAGAAAATTAATGATACATTCAGGATCTTGGCATTTTTTCTATGATCTTAAAGAATATGCAGGACCTTCTTTGCCTTTTAATATAATCTCTCTGACGCAAATGTAGTATGTGGCTCATTTTAGCACTTTTCCTTGATCAATGAACTTAGCAAAATTCATCTCCAGGAATATTTTGAAATAAAAGGATATATATTATGTGAAGTCCAGTGGAACTATCATATCAACCACAGAAAATTAAAATTAAAATCCGTCTTAAAATTCATATTAGTCATTGTTATACTTAAGGTTAAGTTGACAATACAATAATTTTACTTAAACATCCCAAAATCGATTTTCATGTGGCTTTTCGATGTTTCTCTTATGAAAACACATACTGGAAACTATAATCATGGATCGCTTTATCTGTTCTTTGATTGAAGAGTCTGTTCACCTATTTAATGCAGTTCATAGTTACTGTTAAGACCATCAAGGGGGCTTTCTTACACCAATTCCTACTTCCGAAAATTGTCATCCTCTTTATTTTTTTCCCTC
This sequence comes from Picea mariana, assembly GCA_032191745.1. Lineage (NCBI taxonomy): Eukaryota > Viridiplantae > Streptophyta > Pinopsida > Pinales > Pinaceae > Picea > Picea mariana. The sequence continues at coordinate 741 of JASDQU010242224.1, forward strand.
TGCTTTCACTTTCTGGTTACTTAGTCATTTTTCAAAAAATGTCTAGGTGCCCAGGTTGGTGGATTCATGTCTTCATATTTCCACTGATAATTTTATATCACGAGTCTAACAAATCACTTCCCCATTTCATATTCAACAAACTTTTTGGATCATAGGTTCCCGGGTAGGCAGGCTCAACATTGTGTTTCCATTGTTCATCTGCCTGCAAATAGCACCCAGACTTTCCCGATCTACAAATTGACAACCAAATTCCGCTTTTTTTTTTCTCTTTTACTTTCCCTTTCTGGTTACTTAGTCATTTTTCTGAATGTGTCATTTTTCTGAATGTCTCATGCTTTTATATACAGCACCCAAAGTTCGCAATATACAAATTGACCGTCGAAATATGTCATTGTCCCATCATTTTGCAATCAAAAGTTGGGATACATACAATTTGACCATCAGGCCCTCACGTCTCCTGAGTAGAACTTGTGGCCCTGAATTCAAGTCCGTCAATATGCCCTATTTCAAGTATGTCTCATGCGTTTATCTCACAAGTCCGACCAATCGTTTACCCATTGCATACTTGGCTACTATTTCCATCATCAGTTTCTGGCCAGGCTTGCTCAACATTGCTCTTCCATTGTTCCGCGACCTACAAACAACACCCAAAATTCCGTGATATACAAATTGACCACCAAAATTCGTCATTGTGCCATGTTCTGTGTTACACATTTTGCAGTCAAAATTTCGAAGACATACAATTTGACCATCAGCCCTCACGTATCCTGAGTATAACTTGTGACCCTATTTTGAAGCTTGGTTGACCGCTTTCCATACTTGGCTATTTCTTGGAATCTCTTTCATGGGTTGGTGGGTTGACGAAATGTGCAATGCTTAATCGCTCTTCGTCATCCCGCCACCTTCGCACTTATTTCTAGATATCCAATTATTAAGCTTTAATTCTAATATCTCATCATGAAGGAACTGTTAAGATTGTCATTAATTTCCAAAAGGATGGAGCAAATTTGTCATTAATACGAATTAAACCAATATTTGTGGAGGTTTGTGTTATCTGTTCCAAGTGTTCATTTCAAGCATCATGCAATCTCTTTCGCACGTCGTCTGGTTGGCGCCTTCACAAAATCTCTAATCCTTAATCGCACTTTGTCGTCACCGCCACCTTTGCACTTTTTTCTAAATATGCAATTAGTAATATTTAATGGTAACATCTCATTACGCACGAACCGTGGAGATTGTCATTGATCAACGAAAGGCTCGAGGAGATCTCCCATTAATACGCATTAAACCAAGATTTGCGGAGGGTTATATTATCCATTCCAAATGTTCATTTCAAACATCATCTAGAGTAAACGGACATTCTCGTTAACTTATGGCAGAAATTCGACAACAATTCTATCCAGATACAGTAAACACCTTAGGGCATGATGACTAGAAGTTCCAGTGCTCCGGGGCATATTCTTACTATTCATCTCCCTCCGCCTAGGACCAAAAAGGAGATGGTCCCTTGGTGCGCAGAGAGATATATTTCAAGCCAAATAATTCCAAGGAAACCCCACCTACTCAGACAACCCGCCCATCTGCGTTGATGCTTGGTGTAGAGGTTGATGCAGTCGATTTCGAGTCGGAAGAAGATAATATGATGGACGATGATACGACAATGGATGATGGCAATGCAGACGTTGTTCCCACTCCTACACCCAAATTGAAATCAACTATAATGGGGAGCACTTCCTGGCTTGGCGATGTCGGCCCTGACAAGACCAAAGGAAGGGATTTCAGAAAAGAAACTAACGTTGAATGAAATAGCTGCTTTGCAGCTCGAGAGTAGGAATTCCAGAGGTCCAAATTAGTTTGTTCTAGGCGGAAGTCTTTCACTATAAGGAAATAGTCTCTTGATGCTCCCAGAGATATATTTCAAGCCAAATAATTATTCAATTGCGGGACCACTCTCTTGTTATTTGGATATACAATTAACATATTAGGGGATGAGGACCAGAATTCCCACTGATGCAAGGCATATTCCTACTACTCATCTCCTTCCACCCAAAATGGACTAATTTGGGACTTTGGAATTACTCGTGTAGCCTGTGTCACTAAAGTCTTTGCATGTAAGGAGGGGGTCTCTTGGTCCCCTCCCACCCAAAACAAATTAATTTGACCTCTCGAATTGCTCATGCAGGTTGTGTCCCTGAAGTCTTCGAATGTGAGTAGGTGGTATCTTGGTGTGTCATAAATTTCAGTTTCGGGCTCTTATGCTTGCCCTACAACATTTTTTCTCTTCTTCCTCACAAGAAGCTTGTGAGAACTATCAATTTTACCATGAGGATGGGTTCTTATGTCCTCCTGCATTTGAAAAATTTTGGGTTTCTTTCTTGCTAGGGTGGGTCGTTGGAGCGATGATTTGGGATGTCATGCTCTTCATAGTGGCAGCCACAGATTGGAAACTCTTCTCGTTGGGGCCTTTTCTCTGTTATTTGTACAATTCAGTGGTGCCTTGCAATGTCTCTAGGTCACTAGCATTAGGAGCAGGAGTGTTTCCCACCTACTTCAAGACAAGGAATGAATCCACTGCAGAACCACTCTCATATTTCTTTGTCACCTCAGGTCTTCTACAAGATATTGAAATTGCAGCAACGAACATTGACCTTCCTAAGAGAAGACTGCAAGGAATTCCTAAAAAAAATCATGGTAATGAGTTTTCTATGCATGTTGAAGAGCATCTCGACGGCTCCTACATGTTGTCCCACTAGTAGATCCCGTACCTTTATTTATCACAAATATGTTCAATGTTTCGGTGCAAAGAACTCAGTCCAATTTCTATGGCTAGATATACACTGCCCAGTATTTTTTTTTATGGATTTACTATTAAAACAAATTCCTTGGAATCTTGGTTACTTCTTCTTTGCTGGATTTAACACATCTTATCATTAGCATGGTTCAATAGTCTCATAGTTCTTGAACGTTGTTTTGGCTCAAGTAATTTGATCTAATATGGAGCATTTAACAATTATATGACAATGCATTTTGTTGATCCCATCAGGCTTCTATGGAAACAAAAATGAATTTCAAACAGTTTCAAAAAAACATTCAATTATATTCGTAATGCAAATAGAACATAGCAACACTAATTCACGATGCGGCAGTCAGGGCCCCACCCTAGAAATTTCATTTTCATCTCAACCTTGCTAGGCAAAAGATTTATTATTTCCCTTTCGCTTCCTTGATTCCTTTACTCCAAAAGGAAACATTTTATTAGTTGTCCATCCCCTAGCCTCTATTTGAGCACTTTTTACTTTATTAATGAAATTACCAAATTTCTTCTTCGCGAATAAAATAAAATAAAAAACTGGTCTATGGTGGTTGTAGTCAAATTGGACTATGAAATCAACTACAATATTAAAATTCAAGATCGTCATTGTTGTTTCTAGACATGCAATTATTAAGCTTTAATGCTAACAACCAATCATGAAAGAAGTTTAATACTTAAGTTAATATGTCAAAGTCATGGAAGAATGTATCAAGAACATAATTACTCCCAAAAGTTGCAATAAAAACAAATCTTCAATAAAGCATTTGCTCACACCCTTTTTAATGGTACAAGCACAATAGAAAAGGAGTAAGTGGATAAAATATTGGACTAGAAAATGATGGTTTTGCAAAAATGGGGCTTGTTTGAGACCAATTCCTACTTACAAAAATTTCCCTCCTCTTTTCTATTTTCCCACTCTTGTATCCCCTTCTTTTCCCTCTTCTATACTTAACCAAATTCCCCTTTCTTTTTCCCCTGTAGCTTCTCTTTCTGGTTACTTAGTTGTTTTTTTTTAAATGTCTTGTTGCATGGGTTGTCAGATTCATGGGTTCACATTTTTATTCATGCTTTTATATCGCTATTCCGACCGAGCGCTTCCCCTTTCCATACCTAGCCACTTTTTCAATCGCGGGTTCCCACCCAGGCAGTCTCTAAATTGCACCTCCATTGTTCTGTGACCTGCAAACAACACTTTGGCTTCTACAATATACAAATTCACTTCCATAATCCCACATCATCCCCTCTTTCGTGTTACACATTTTGCACTCAAATGTTCTGATACATACAATTTGACCGTCGGGGCCTCACGTCTCCTCAAGAACCCTTGTCGCTCTATTTTGAAGCCCGTCTGACCGCTTTCCACGCTTGGCCATTTCTTGGAATCTCTTTTGCAAATTTTCGGGTTGGAAGCTTCAGGAAATTTCCAATTCCTAGTCATTGTTACTTAGTTGTTTTTCTGAAAGTGTCTAACTATGCAGGTTCACGGACTCACGAGTTCACATTTGCACTCGTGCGTTTATATAGTGACTCCAACCAACCGCTTCACATTCCATACCTAGCCACTTTTCCGATCTCATATTCTCGGGAAGGCGGGCTCTAGATTGCACTTCCATTGTTCTGTGACCTGCAAACAACACCCGGACTTCCATGACATACAAATTTATTGTCGGACTCCCACATCATACCCTCTTTCGTGATACACAATTTGCACTTGAAATTTTTGAGACCTGCAATTTGACCTTCAGGTCCTCACGTCTTCTAAGGAACTATTGTCACCCCATTTTGAAGCTTGTGCGTCCGCTTTCCATACTTGGTCATTTCTTGGAATCTCTTTAGTAGATCGTCGGGTTGGCGGGTTCACAAAATCCCCAATTCCAAGTCATTGTTTCATGTGCCCGCCACATTCGCACTTCTTTCCAAGTATGCAATAACTGAGGTTTAATGCTAATAGCTCACCATGCCTCCAGGAGACATTCATACTAACTATCCCTACATAGCTTGTCTAGAAACATGCAGAAAATATCCTGCCAAGTAATGGGATAGCTATTACAAATATCAATATTGTTGGAAAACACACAATTCTGAACTTTTGAGCTTTATATTTTTCACCTCATGAAAATGAAAGTTTACAAAAAGAAAACAGAAACTTAGAAAATGGCCTTTTAATTTTAAATCAAATTCATTGTTGGTTAGTAAATAATAAGGCGTGCACATTATCTGATGTTGATGAGTTTCCCCTTTTGATCGAATGATCCCAATAACCTCCGGAGTTCTGGAGCCGCCTGAGTTTTAAAGAGGTAAGTCTCTAATGGTCGCTTCGGATGTTTCAATAAGTCTAAACAATAAAAACTCTAAAACTCAAAGGTAGCCACTCATGACTTTTCCTAAACCATTTAAAGGCACAATTCGTAGGACACTTGTACCTTTTGATTCTTTATTGAGTTGACACGTGGCACCCATTTTTTACATTTTCATTGGAAGATTCACACATTTCCAAGTAACATGTGGAACCTCTCTTTTCTTGACACGTCAACCAAAATGACATCATCTATACCATGTCACTGTGGGAGATGACCCTTCGGGAATTTAACAAAAAGTGAATTCAAGAACCACTGAAGTATCAAAATGTTGAAGTATTGAACATTTCAAAAAGTAAAAGGGTAAATTGAGATTTTTAATAACTAATTTAATCATGATCAAGAGTTAATTAATGACTCTGCGGTTCGGATTTTGGGACGTTTCCCCTATATTATATTCTAAAATTCTGGAATTCCGAACTTCCGAACTTCAGAAATACTTAAAATTTCTGGAAGTTCCTCCTGAGATATATTAAAATCCCTCGAAGTTCAAACTCCCTAAACACTTGAAGTTAATGCGCCATTTTAAACATGATTAATTAAGGTTTTAAAAATGATTATCCAGAGATTAACCTTTCTACGGATTCAGGATTCAGGAGGTTCCCACTCTATCACATCTAAAACTCCCGAACGTGAACTGTCGAAATATTGATGGCATTTATGAATAATTAAAGATAATGATTCAAATGAATATTGTGGACTTATAGGTATACATTTCCATTAACGTTAATAAATTCTTCGTCAGTGACGTTATACGAAGATCAATGAATCTTGTTTGAATAAAAGCACTTCAATTTCGAATTCATTTTCACCTTTCGCAATTAGCAGTTTTATCTATTGAAAAACTCAAGTATTTTCTCTGCAATAGGTAACCTCACTCTATTTCCTTAGAGAGTATGGCACTGGGGAAAATGGAAAAAAATCCCAATGCAGCAGGCGAAGATTAGAACCAGAATATAGACATTTTGTTGGACACCACTCCGCGATCCATAGACACTGTTAAAACTTGGACACAAGTTTCTGAGATTCTAGAGCATGAAATCATTAACTACTTAGAAGACTCCACCGAAGAAGAAGAAGAATATTATGTAGCTAAACTTAGACACATAGCACAGTCAGAGTTGCATAAGATAGTTTCACGACCGAGACTCATGCCTTATAACGACATGATAAGCTAGGCCTTGGAACATGTTTACGTCCAGACTAGGAGCATCATCAACCATTAGCAGGTTTCCATTGCTCTTTCCAACCAGAGCATCTGCGAGTAATGTATGAAATCTCTCCTAATCCTAAATATACTTACAATACCACATTCATTATGGAGTTAGAGCAAAAGGAATGCATAGAATACGCCATGAGTGGTTAGGATATAATCAGGACCTGGTGGGGACACCCAGAGAAATTCAAAACCGACGCTCATTGTATGTATGCCACAACATCTTTGGATGCTCATATGGTGTATGTATCCATGATTCTCTATCATCTATTCGAGAAGAAGAGCCCTACGCATTCTCGGTGGAATGGGTATCCATCATGAACGAGGTAGTCGAGGGTTACACTTTCAATTGGGCCAAAATGTTCTCGGATAATTTGGCCAAGAGAATTGTTGATTATAAAATAGTGAAATCAAAAGAGCAGCCTTCCCCCTTTTACATGTCAGCATATATCATGGATGCCATCTATTTCATGACACCTTTCCCCTTGATGAACTAGAATTAGACCTCAGCCAGTTCTGAACCTATTCATTTTTATCATTCCAAACTATGGGAATAGAAAGTCAAGGATTTCTTCTATGAAATCTATCACAATGTAGGAGTGCATGTTCATATATCCCTTTATGGTAACCCACCTCCCCGGATTTCAGAGAATATTATGGGAAACTTGGGCAAGATTGCAGATTGATTCATTGAGGAGAATTTCTCCTACATCAGAGTTTTTGGTTGCTCAGTTCCTCCTCATGCTCTCCCATGATTTTTACCCGACAGGCTGATGTGCAAAGAAGTGGTGTACCAGACAGTGATAGAAGGTATCAGCAAGGAGATGAAGGCATATCAAAAAAATGTTTGGCGAACTTTCCTTATCCAAGTTGGCATGTTTTCATTATTGGATTTCAATCACTCCAAAGTTGAGGTCGCAGCCCTAAAGGATGTCAAATTGGTTGACATCGAGTTCAAGAGACACGATCTATGAAAGATAGTGGAAAACCACCTAGCCCAGTTCAACATGAAGCGGTATATTCACAAGAACTCCCTATATGATGAAATATTCAGGGGAGTTAGATCTTATGAGTAATTTCAAGACAGATTCCAAACCCTGCCCCTGGATCAACAAGTTGGTTTTCTCATCTTTCAGAAACACAGGCGGAACATTTTGCCAAAGGTACTATAAGGAGAGTCAATAGCCACTCCCCCTTCACAGGAAGCTATGTCTGCAGGTTCTGAATCAAGTCACTCTGATAAGCACAGAGTTGAGGGAACCCCAAAGATCTCGAAGGTGTTAACACAGGAATTAAACGCATCATTGTCAGGCCAGCTTCAATATGCTCGAAGGATAACCTCAATATGCTCCACCAAAAATTGCATACTAGCCAAAGTCCGGTCACTCAGTGTGATGAGTTGATAGAACAGTTGCAAGCCATATTGAACAGAATCGAAGGAACCTCGATAGACATCTCGTCCTTCCAAACGCAAGCATTGGAAATAAATGAGAAGTTGGAAGCTTCCCAGCAAGACCTTTATCTAAAGGTAGATGCCATCCAAAAGTGCTATCAGGAAGTAGACCTTTCTCTAAAGGACATTTATGTCAAGGAAAAAGAGGCTCGGTCAGCCCGATTTAAGTTTCATGAAGTCCTCATATTGATGTAAAAAGATAATGTCCCTGATTTTCCTCTACTCTCTCATTCTGAACAATTAAGAGGTGAGATGGCCCTAAATGTCTGGAAAACAAATATGGAAGAGAGAAAAAGATTTGTGAGAGAGGTAACAGAATCTTGTCTAGAAGCATTGTCATCATTAGACAAAAGGTTGATTGATTTTGAGGGAAGTAATATCTCAGAATCCTTGGAGCAGATTGGGATAGAAATGAACCAATAGAATTCCCTAAAAATCAAAGAAGAAACTCTGGCAGCCATTCAAGAAATGAGCCAAATTGATCTTCTTAAAATCAATAAATGGCTAGTGAATCCAAGTTCATAGTTCCAAGCCTCAACTCAAGAATTGAAAAAGATCCAAGAAAATTAATTGCCTCAAATAGAAAGGAAATTATTCGCTTTCAAGGTAAATGAAAAGATTGATCCCTCAAGGTTCGTTGTGGAATTGTTGGATAGATGCACCCAATGTATTGAACATCGAATAGTAAGCATAGATGGGAGAAAGTAAGTAAACGTGCACAGTGTCCTTTCCTTCCGCCCTCTCTACCCTTCACCTTCCATCAGCCACTTATCTCTTCCACCCGCATTCTAACCTCCACTTATCCACATTTCATCATACACGTGTTCCATCATCATTATTTCCGTAGACGGTTACTTTTCCATGTGCTTGTTATTCATTCCTTGACGAGCCAATGTTGTTTTATTTGAACGATTATCCTCCCCCATGACCCCGACTGTGATTCATTGTCTTGTTGAATATATTCGGAGGGACAGATGGAAACGAAATTAAAGGGCCTAGATAGTATGTCAAATTATTTAGGTGGCCTTTACGACATGTGCACTCGAACCAAAGGACTAAGGAAAAGGAACGCTTCTACCAGCAGGCGAAGAGACAGAGGAGAACGCCAACAAAATTCATCAAAATTTACACATTGTTGTTTTATTCAGATATACGCTATTTTTAATTAAATATTGTAAGAAGTCCAATTGTTTTTTAGTTGTGACAGATTTTGTATAAGTACATATATTTAAGATCTATTCAAGGTTGCTTCTTGTCTGATGTAATAGAGAAACTCTCTTTTTAAGTATTAATACAAGTGCAAACAGAGATTCTAATTTTCGCTCAATTTGAATTATGTGTTTCCTCTGTGTTTCCTCTGTGTTTCCATTTCCCCAAATTTCTTTATGTAATTCCTTGAAAATCGATTGATTGCAATTTAGTATTACAACTACTGTGATCATATCATACCGGCAATTCATTAGGTAAGTAGTTTTTCCTAGGTATTTACTGTGAGTAAAACAAGACCCGCGATCTACGTGAATTACTGCATTTCATATCCTATTCAAGGATGCATTCTCTACTTTTTCTTCCACTGCAAACAAGGTGAGACTCATCTGCAATTGATGCCTAGCTTTGTTTACCAATTTTGTAACTTTTCTTCACACCATTTGATATTATAATTGCGACTCGGACAACTAAATACAACCTCTATACTATCCTATTATTAATTTCATTTAAAGATCATTTCTTATAGAACTAAAGGTAGGAAAATAACTCATTTAAAAAAAATTATTTAAACACTCATGATGCCTAACATTACTCTTTGAGCCTTAGGATTAATATCAGGAACAACATATTTTTGGCATCGTTGTCGAGGACGAAGAAACAAAATCATTTTCCCTAGGAAAACGACAAGGTAAATTTTGATATTTGATGGTGAACAAAGATTGAATACATAAGTAAGGATTATTTTATTTTTCACTTGGCGACTCCACCGTAGACAAAACTGGCATTTGGTCGAAAGAATACCAGGAAAAATCCAGACGATAAGCAGACCAAACCAGTGTCAGATCCTGAAAAGTTGTTGAAACCAAAGGGATATCTTAGACAGATTGTTGCATCAATAGGTAAAGTATATCAACCTAGAGTTACACAAGTTAATGCTAAGGTTTAGACTGAAGAAATAACCCCTAAAGAAAGTTTTAAACAAATTCATTTTGCAGAGGCATCAACTAGTAAACCTGAGGTTAAAATCGAAACTCAAGAGGTAGTCATTCCCGAGATAAAAGTTGAGATTGACCTGACAGATGCTTTCACCAGTGAGAACGAACTATTCCTTTCGATCCCCTCTGTCATTGACACTCAGTTGGTTCTATCCTTTCCAGGAGTGGAGGTTTTTGTTTCCTGAAACCCTGAAGAGTACTTTCTATATGCAGACTCATCCCTTATCGCATCTCATATATATATACATCCAGTAAACCTGAGGAACCTAGCTCAATTTTCCCTTTCCCCCCTCATATAGATATTTTGTCTCCTCGCGGTCTTTTTCCAAAACTTCCTTCACCACACCCTGAAGTAGTCAAAAGGTGAATAGTTCAGTCCCTCGAAGTTTTTGAAAATCCCATTTTTAGCCCTCGAAGTCTATCTCCTAGACTTCCAATGGTTGGTGTTGGAGGTGATGGTGTTAGTGGCACAGGAGGTGCAGGAGGCTGGTGGACAAGCGCAACCCCCTAGAATTTTTTCCAAGGTAGTTCCTAGATACACTCCCTTGGTCCTCCCTGTTGTCCTTCACGATTTTCCCGAAAATTACGTGAAGAACCTCCCCAAATTCATGGCAGAAGAAGATCTAACTGCAATAGAACACATAGCATTTTTCAATCAGTTTGTTGATATCCTTGGCATCGAACACGAGGACATTTACTCAAGGTTGTTAGTACAAACCTTTGAAGGACAAGTGAGGACTCCCAGTAGGTTCCTTATGATCATATGATGACCTAGAAAATGTCTTCCTAAGACAGTGGGGCGAAAAAAGGGACCATCTTTATTATTTAACTGAATTTGGGGCTTTAATAAAGAAGACTTTTGAATCAGACCTTGAATTTATCCAGAGGTTCAATAAACTGTATCACAAAATCCCAGCCGAAGTCAAACCTTCTCAACCAGCTACAAAAGTAACTTTTGCAGGGGCTTTTGATTCCAACTTTGCTTTACTTCTAAGAGAAACGAGATCTACCACTTTATCAGGAATGCAAGACGATGCTATAGAAATTGAATCCAATATGATGGCATCTGGGAAATTAAAAACCAAGGTTGAGATGGGAACCAAAGAAACTAGGTGTTTCAAAGAACAGGTAGGACCCTCTAGATCTGGGAAGTCCGTAGTAGAAAAAATAGATGAGATGGCCAAGATAATTAAATATCTATCAAACAAAATCTCCACAATGGAATTAGATCAAGCCAAACCCGATCCATACGTTATAAAACAATTATGGAGGAACCTTAACCCTCAGATACAACAAATACAAGTAAAAAATGAAGATCAAAAGATCCAAGCTCCGTTTAAAACCGAAAATTTCATGCAGAGGGATGAAATGCAATATTACGAAGAGTTAGAAGAAGATCTAAACAACCTTAGTGATGATGATATTGAACC
>JASDQU010242224.1:12231-22882 GCA_032191745.1 Picea mariana
GAATGTTCCACCAAAAAATATTTTATCACGAAGTAAAGTGAATGAGGCAGTAGATGCCAAACCATCAAATGAAACACAAGTTGCCTGAACAAATCAAGATGAAACAAAAACGGTGCAAACTAAAAAGCCAGAAAATACCGAAGAAGAAGTTCAAACCAGGTAAACTGAGAAGACAATTGGGGGTTTCAATTTAGAAAATGAACTTAATAAAATTAAAATCCCAATGCCTCTGGTTGAACTTGCAAAAAACCCGATTTATAAAAAGAAAATTGTTAAAGCGATAATTTTTTCCGATGTTGAATGTCAAGAAGACATTATGAATCTGGAGGATGAAATACCTACGATCATGTTCGGTCCACACATTGAAAACAATAAGGATTTTGTTGCTCCATTCTATATTACACTAACTGTGCATGACCATTTACTCCACAATTTCATGTTAGATTTTGGGGCCTCTCATAATTTAATGCCTAAAATTATCATGGAAAAGTTAGGCCTCGAAATTACCATACCTTATCAATACTTGTACTCGTTTGATTATAGAAAGGTTAAGTGTCTAGGCATGATTAAATATTTGGTAGTAAATCTTGTTGAGATCCCTGTGAAAAGTATCCTTATGGATGTGGTTGTTTTTGACATTCCTTCCAAGTAAGACATGCTTCTATCCAGTTCTTGGGGCACCAATTTAGGAGGATCGGTTTAGTTGGACATGACTTATGCTACAATCCCAATTTTTGGTGGACAATTCACGCAATTGTACAGAGAAACTAGACTAGCGTATACTGTAAGTGACCCTCAAAACCCAAATAATTACCCAATCTAGGTTGTTGATCAAGACTTAGGAAATTGTATATTATCTATAGATTACGATTTTGAGGAATGTACAGAAGAAGAAAATAAAAATATAGAAACGAAAAAGAAAAATGTAAATGTCAGAGAAGGAATGTGGAAAAAGTTCTTCAATGATGCCTCATCATGCGAAGGAGTAGGAGCTGGAGTTTTATTCGTAGCACCAGGTGACAAGTATGTTATTCCCTTTTCTTATAGATTACAATGGGAGGTTGATTATATGAACAATGTTTGCGAATATGAAGCTCTAGTTTTAGGATTAGAAGCACCAAGGAAGATAAAAATCGAACATCTAATAGTTTATGGTGACGCAAAGATTATTGTAAAACAAGTAAAACAGCAGTATCAGGCTAAGCATCCAAGGTTGATATCTTATAGGAATTGTTCCTGGGATTTTATAGAGAACTTCTTCTTGTCCTTTAATATTCACTCTATTCCCAGGATGGATAATCAACAACATGATTCCTTGGCCAAGGTCATTGCAACCTTCATACTACCTACTATATTGAAACTGAAATATCACGTCGAGATGAGACATAGACCCTCGATCTCGAGCAATGTTCAGCACTGACAAGTGTTTCAAGACGACAAACAAATCAAGCAGTTCCTGGAAATGATTGATGATTTTTCTGAAACTCGCATAGATTAGGAAAACCAGAATGATCATGCTTGGATTATGTAGGAAGGGGAGAACCCAAAAAAATTCCAAGACAAAATTGAAAACCACCGCATGCTCTTCCTTAAGAAAAATCAAATTCCCAGAGGCCTGATCCCCTTAGAAAGGTTGTTTGACTAGGATGATATACCTTTAACATCTACCTTGCAACCCCAACCCAGAGAAGTTGAAGACTATAATGTAGGAACTAATGAGGATCCCAAAATGGTCAAGATATCAAAATACCTTCCGGCCCAAATGAAGAGTAAGTACATTGAGTTGCTTAGGCAGTACAAAGATGTTTTTGCCTGGCCTTATGATGATTTGAAAACTTACGATACCTCTACTATTAAACACAAGATTCCTTTAAAACATGGTATTAAACCTTTTAGGTAGAAACTCAGAAAGATAAACCATATTCTCCTGCCAGTGATAGAAAGGGAAGTTAAGAAAATTCTCGATGCAAAAATGATCGTTCCACTCAGGTACTCCGAATAGGTAGCGGATTTGGTCCCCGTCAGGAAGAAAAATTGTGAAATAAGGCTATGTGTTGATTTCAAAAACTTAAATTGGTCGTCCCTTAAAGACAACTACGTGCTCCCGAAAATGGATCATGTTCTAGAGAAGGTAGTAGGGGCCAACAAGATTTCTATGATTGACAGTTTTTCGGGTTATAATCAGATCGTTGTTCATGAAGACGATAGAGAAAAAACTGTGTTTACCACTCCGTGGGGAACCTTTATGTACGATAAGATGCCATTTGGTTTGATGAATGCAGGGGCTACTTTCTAGAAAGCGATGGACATCACGTTCATCAGTGAGAGATACAAATTTTTTGTTATTTATCTTGATGATTTAATGGTTTTTTCTAACTCTTATGTAGAACATTTGTTGCACCTCGGGCAAACCTTTGAAAAATGCAGAAAGTTTGGTTTGTCTCTTAATCCCAAGAAATCACATATTGTGATGCAAGAAGGTAATATTTTGGGCCATATAGTGTCAAAAGAAGGAATCAAGGTGGACCCTAAGCGAGTTGAGGCTAGAGACATGATTAATATCCATATGAACAAAAAAGAAATTCAATATTTTTTAGCAAAGATCAACTTTTTGAGAACATTTATTCCCAACTTTGCTGAAATAATCAAAATGATTATAGAGATGTTGAAGAAGGAAAACAAAGTGAAATGGACTGTTGAAGCTAAATCATCTTTTGAGCACATCAAGAAAGCTATAGGGAAAGCACCAGTGCTAGAAAGTCTGGACTATACAAAGGAATTCTTAATTTTCTCATTTGCTTCTGAACATACGGTTGCAACGGTACTCCTGCAAAAGAACAAGGAAGGATTCGAGAAACCAATAGCCTTCTTCAACAAAAGCCTCAGGGATGCAGAATTAGATACGATATACTTGAGAAGCAAGCATACGCAATGGTGAAGGCTCTCAAGGCCTTCAAAATATATGTATTGCATTCCAAAACAATTACTCATGTGCCAACAAATGCTATCAAAGACATCTTGGTTTAGCCAGACAATGATGGAAGAAGAGGCTGATGATTGGCTAAAATTCAAGACTTTGATCTAGAAGTGAAACTGATCAATCTATTCAAAGGTCAAGGCATAGCGAAGATGTTAGCTGAATCAAATTCCAGGGTTCTCGGGATAAATAACCTCGAATCACACGAATCTCTCATGGATATAGAAGAAATTGATGATCGGGCCCCTACTATTCGAATTGAAGATAATTTTTTTGCCTCTACCTGGCATCACGATATTGTTACATACCTCCTTACCCTTCAGTGCCCGAATGACATGACTCCATCTAAAGAAAGGACTTTGAATCTACATGCAATTAAATATTGTATTATTGATGGTCAGTTGTACTGGAAAGGCCCTCTAGGTTTCTTGTTATGTTGTTGAACATAATCTGAAACAGAAGGCGTCATCGATGAATTGCATGAAGGAGTGTGAGGAGGACACCATTCCCGGAGAGCAACAACTTACAAGATTTTAAGGGTTGGATATTATTGGCCAAAGTTATTTACCAATGTGAACGTGAGGGTCAGAGCCTGTAATTCGTGCCAACTGTTCGCTAGCAAGTAGAAGCTCCCTACCCTACCTTTAATCCCAGTAAAATTTGAAGCCCATTTTCAACAATGGGGCCTAGAATTCATCGGAGAAATCCATCTGCAATCAAGTTCTGAACATAGATGGATTCTAACTTCTACCGATTACTTCACAAAATGGGTAGAAGCCATTCCAACTCGGAATGCTATAGATTCGATAGTAATAAAATTCTTGGAAGAAAACATCCTATCGAGATTTGGTTGTCCTTGGAAAATAGTTACTGAAAACGCTCAATCTTTTAAGTCTATGGCAATGGTCAATTTCTACCAGAAATATAATATTGTGTTAGGTCATTCTACAACCTATTAGCCTCAGGGAAATGGGTTGACTGAATCCTCTAACAAGAGCCTCATGACTATAATAAAAAAAGTGTTGACGGAAAATAAAAAGGCTTGGCACATCCACCTAAAATATGCCCTATGGGCGAACTGAATTGACACCATGAAATCAATAGGTATGTCCCCTTTTCATTTGGTTTATGGTACTGACGGTGTCCTCCCTATCAATATTGCTCTTCCTGTGATGAAAATCTGGCAAGATACAAATGAAGAGACAAACAACGTTACAAGAAGGATTAATCAAATCATCGAATCTCAACAAAATAGGGTCGAAGTAGACGATAAACTTCAAAAGTACCAGGATAATATGAAGGCCCTTTTCGATAAAAAGGCTAAAGACAAGGAGTTTCTTCCTAGCAATCTAGTTTTGAAGTGGGACGCTAGAAAAGAAGATGCAGGGAAACATGGCAAGTTCGATCATCTCTGGTTCGGACCATTCAAGATTATGACGGCTGAGGGAAAAAACTCTTTCTTATTGGAAAACCTCGATGGAGAAATCCTTGACACTCGTATCAAAAGGAGTTACTTAAAAAATTTCATGCAGTAGTCATATTTCAGATGTCCATTGTATATATCGGATTGGATTGACATTAACTATTCTAGTTTTCAATTTTTTTCCCTTTGTAAATTACCTGAGTCACTTGATCGTTGGTTGTAAATATTTTCAATAAATTTATGATTGCTTGATATCACTAAAATGGAAAATAAAAAATTCTGACATCTCTATTCTTCCGCATTTTCTGACACCATGCATTTTATCCTCTTGCAGAATATATCTTGTTTAATAGGAGGTAAGGCGAAACGAATATTCGACATACAATTTTCTAAAAAAACAGGTGATAAAATAATAATCTGCCTTGTTGAAAATACAAAAGAAATTTGAGGTATGAGCTCCTACCCTAACTAGTTCAACTAAAATTTTAAGGAAATCTTTTCAAACGTAAAGGAGGTTTCACTCATGATAATGTTGTCACTTGATCAAGGATCAGAGAAGTATAAAATTATAGCTTAGGGTGTCATACTGAGAAAGAAATGAAGCCTTCTCTGGATTAAAGAAATGAAGCCTTCTCTGAAATAAAAAATGAAATAAAAATAAAAAAAGGCTTGAAAGGAAGTTTAAGAATCAATAAACAAACTTGTGTGGGATTGGGATTTTTTGCGTCAGGTCCTCTGAGTCCTCGATTTGGTTATTTTGCCTTCCCCCGAGATTTTATTCACTTCTGATTTTCGCTACCTTTCCTTAATATTCATGGGAAGAAAGAAATTCACCTTGACTCTGAAAACTTAAAAACATATCTTCAAAACGAGATTAGGTGAAAATATTTATGTTCATTTGATTTTAACTGAAAGAAAGTATGTCTAGTCTAATCCTGGTAACTTTAGCTCTTCTATCGGATTTTAAACTGTCTAATTCACTCAAGGTCGATCCCTGAAAAATCAAAATCCCTATAAAATCTTCCCTATAGGCGAAGGTGTACTGAAGATTGGGAGAAAATTAGTTTCAGAGTATACTTAAAAAATTGTTGACATACCTTCTTTTTAAATTTTAAGCAGATATCATCCCTTGTATGATACATACAAATTGATTTCCCCCACTTCAAAATATTAAAATATAAGACAGATGGTGAAAGGAAATTCATAGTTTGATTGCCCCCATATTGTCCAAAGAGATTATGAAAGGAAACTCATTTAATGATTGCCCTCATCTCAGCAAAATGCAAAAGTGCTAATTGAAGTGGTGAAAGGAAATTCAATGGCAAAAGTAGATAACTTCACTGGGGTACTGAATAGGCTCGCTGGCAATGAAGCAATATCTATGATATATGTATGGATTTCATACATATCTACATAACATACTCTGACATCTAGTTCTCTTTCTGGTAATATTTACATTTTGAACCAACGAGGGATTCCCTAAATAAATTGTTACATCCACTTAACCTTGATGTGAACGAAGTCGGTCGAAGTCTGATATTTCTGTTAAAGTTGTTTTGATTATCTTACACAGATCCAAAATCATTTTTAGGAAAGGAATTTTTAAATAGCCTAACTTGAGGTCAATCATTAGGTGTGTTTTGAAGGTTTTCTGAGATTCGATTGAAGTTCATTTTTTTTGTGTATGATTAACTCTTAAAAGTATTTTCCAGAAATGCAATAATTACTCCATTTTCCCAATAAAGGAACTCAATCTACTATTCTTCCACGTCTCACAGGGAGACGCGATCCCCAGATGGAGCCTATTTTGGAACACACATGATTCTGAACTTTTGAGCTTTATATTTTTCACCTCATGAAAATGAAATTTTACCCAAAGAAAATAGAAACTTGGAAAATGGCATTTTAATTTTAAATCAAATTCATTGCTGGTTAGTAAATAATAAGGCGCGTGTGATATCTATCATTGATGAGTTTCCCCTTTTGATCAAATGATCCCAATAACCTCTAGAGTTATGGAGCCGCCTGAGTTTTAAAGAGGTAAGTCTCTAACGGTCGCTTCGGAGCTCCACGCTTTGAATGTTTCAATAAGTCTAAACAATAAAAACTCTGAAACCCGAGGGTAGCCGCTCGCGACTTTTCCTAAACCATTTAAAGGCACAAGTTGTAGGACATGTGTACCTTTTGAGTCTTTCTTGAGTTGACACATGGCACCCATTTTTGACATTTTCATTGGAGGATTCACACATTTCCAAGTAACATGTGGCACCTCTCTTTTCTTGACACGTCATCCAGAATGACATCATCTATACCACGTCACTGCAGAAGATGACCCTTCGGGAATTTAACAAAGAGTGAATTCACAAACCACCAAAGTATCAAAATGTCAAAGTATTGAAAATTTCAAAAGTAAAAGGGTAAATTGAACGTTTCAATGACTAAGTTAATCATGATCAAGAGTTAATTAATGACTCCACGGTTTGGATTTCGGGACATTTCCCATGTATTATATTCTAAAAATTTTTAAGTTCAAACTTCTGAAATACTTAAAATTAAGTGAAATTAATTAAGACTTAAGATGAGTTACTAGATAATTAATTGCTTCGCAATTTCGGGTTTTGGGAAGTTCCTCCTGAGATACATCAAAATCCCCCGAAGTTCGAAATACCGAAACACTTGAAGTTAACACACCATTTTTAACATGATTAATTAAAGTTTTAAAAGCGATTATCCAGAGATTAACCTTTCCTCGGATTTGAGATTCGGGAGGTTCCCACTCTGTCACATCTGAAACTCCCGAACGCAAACCATCGAAATATTGATGGCATTTATGACTAATTAAAGATAATGATTCAAACGAGGATTGCGGATCGCCAGGTAAACATCTCCATTAACATTAATAAATTCTTCACTAGTGAGGCTATACGAAGATCAATGAATCTTGTTTATTCAATTTCACCTTTCGCAATTAGCAGTTTTATCTATTGAAAAATTCACAGATTTTCTCTACAACGAGTAACCTCACTATGTTTACTTAGAGAGTATGGCACCACGAAAAATGGAAAAAAATCTCGATGCAGCAAGCGAAGATTCTAACCCGAATGCATACAATCTTTCAGACACCACTCTGCGAGCCACAAACACCGTTAAAACTTGGACACAAGTTTCTGAGATCCTGGAGCGTGAAATCATCAACTGCCCGGAAGACTTCACTGAAGAAGAAGATGACTCTTATGCAACTAAACTTAGACACATAGCACAATCATAGTTGCATAAGATAGTTGCACGGTCAAGACTCGTGCCTTATAACGACATGATAAGCTGGGCCTTGGAACATGTTGACGTCTAAACCAGGAGAATCATCAGCCATCAACAGGTTTCCATCGGCTCTTTCCGACTGGAGCACCTGCAAGTAATGTATAAAATCTCTCCTAAACCTAAATATACTTACAATGTCGCATTCATTCTAGATTTCGAGCAAAAGGAATGCATCCAATATGCCAGGAGTGGTCACGATATAATCAGGACCTGGTGGGGATACCCAGAGAAATTCAGAACCGATGCTCATGGTATGTATGCCACAACATCTTTGGATGCTCATATGGTGTATGTAGCCATTATTCTATGTCGTATGTTCGGGAAGAAGAGCCCTACACATTTCTTGGTGGAATGGGTCTCCATCATGAACGAGGTAGTCGATGGTTACACTTTCAATTGGGCCAAAATGTCGTCGGATAATTTGGCCAAGGGAATTGATGATTACAAAATAGTGAAATCAAAAGGGTATCCTGTCCCCTTTTACATGTCAGTGTATATCATGGATGCCATCTATTTCATGACACATTTCTCCTTGATGAACTGGAATTGGACTCCGACTAGTTCTAAACCTATTCATTTTTATCATTCCAAGCTGTGGGAAGAGAAAGCCAAGGATTTATTTTATAAAAATTTTCACAATGTGGTAGTGCATGTTCATATAGCCCTTTATGGTCACCTACCTCCCTGGATTTCAGAGAAGATTATGGGAAACTTCGACTAGCTCACAGACTGGTTCATTGAGGAGAATTTCTCCTACATCAGATTTTTTGGTTGCTTGATTCCTCCTCATGCTCTCCCACGATTTTTACTCAACAGGTTGGTGTGTAGAGAAGTAGCGTACCAGACAGTGACAGGAGGTATCAACAAGGAGTTGAAGGTAGCTCAGAAAAAGGTTTGGTCGACTTTCCCTATCCAAGTTGGCATGTTTTCATTATTGGATTTTGGTCACTCCAAATTTGAGTCCGTGGCCCTGGAGGATGTCAAATTGGTTGACATCGAGTTCAAGAGACATGATCCATGAAAGATAGTGGAAAACCACCTAGCCCAGTTCAACATGAAGCAGTATATGCACGAGAACTCCCCATATGACGAAATATTCAAGGGAGTTAAATCTTATGAGGAAGTTCAAGACAGATTCCAAACCCTACCCCCGAATCAACAAGTTGGTTTTCTTATCTTTCAAAAACACAAGAGGAACAGTCTACCAAAGGTACTACAAGGATAGTTAATAGCCACTCCCCTTTCACATGAAGCTATGCCTACAAGTTCTAAATCAAGTCACTCTGATAAGCACAAAGTTGAGGGAACCCCAAAGATCTTGGAGGTGTTAACACAGAAATTAAAGACATCATTTTCAAGCCATCTAATCCCCTAGGCACTAGCTCAACTTGAATCTTTCCTAAAGTAGGGACAAGATGTGCCTCCTTCAACACCAACTACTCATGTTTTCACCTCAAATACAACAGAGCAGCAACAATCCACAGATATTGATAATCCCATTTGTAAATGTGTTGACCTGCACATAATAGATCTAGCTAAACAATGATACACACATTTGCATAGAGAATTGGAAAAAGAAGAAGAAGGAGAGAAAGAACGGAAAGAATTCTCATTAACCGTTGTGAATAACGAATAGTTTACACATGATATACTCTGTATAACTCAATGAATTCGACTTGAGGTGAACCAAGTCGCCATAGTGGTGGTCTAGAGTGATCTAGACACACACCAGCAATTACAGGAGTGAACCGCCACCTATTCTAGTCTCTCGGGTAGTTACGGGAGTGAACTGCCACCTAGTTGAGTTAATTAGTCAACTAGTCTTCAGTTAACTGATTGAACAGAAAGTAGTGAGAAGTTAACTCAAGGAATCAAGGCTAATGTGCCACTTTGGTGATGATACCAAGGCAAGGTCGAATTATCATGGTGATGATCCCAATGTTGCATGGTGATGATCCCAATGCAACATCTAAACTCAACTCAACTAGTCAAACTGAAGTGTGAACTAAAAGAGAATATTCTCCAGGTGGAATATTCTCTCATAAAATATAGGAGACTGGATAATGACTAATTATGACTAATAAACAAATAAAAACCTTAGGAAAAAGAAATCCTAGGTGTGTGTGAAGTAACTCCAACACCCCCCCTGAACATCACTATGGTGAAAATAAAGATTGGGTCCTGACAATGAGGCCATGTTAGGTACCCAAGTACAAAAGATACACTGAAAATAAAGTGAGGAAAGAGGGAAAAAATCATGGGAAAACCCCCCCCCTCAAGGTACAATGTATGTAAAAAGAAGAACTACAGTTGCTAGGCAACTATGTCCTTCACTCCAAGACGACCTCGCAGAGAATGGAATTTCTGCTCAGTGAAGGTCTTGGTGAAAATGTTTGTCGTATGTTATACTGAAGGACAAAACTGTAAGTCGATGATCCCCTCATGTACTAAGTCCCAGATATACTGCATGTGGATATTGACGTGCTTCATCCGCTGCCTCTGAACTGGATCTCTACAGAACTTCAGAGTTCTCTGGTTGTCACACCAGATGATGATCGACCGATGAAACTGAATGCCCAACACAGTGAGAAAATGTTGTAGCCACATAGCCTGAATGGTTATGTTAACTACCCCTCTGTACTCTGCCTCAGCTGAAGATAGAGCAATGGCAGCTTGCTTCTTGCTCGACCAACAGATAGGCCCAGAACCAAGACTGAGTGAGTAACCAGATGTGGACTTGCAATCAATGCTATCACTAGCCCAATCAGAATTAGTAAACCCAATGAGATCTAATATAGAGTCTGTTGCATAATGAATCCCAAAGGTGATGGTGCCCTGTATGTATCGAAGGATACGCTTTGCAGCTTTCCAATGTAACTCATGCGGCTCCTGCATGAACCTGGAAACTACGCCAACTGCATATGAGAGGTCTA